>SNQJ01S0198008.1:0-17225 GCA_010110895.2 Picea sitchensis
GAGGATTCCAGTACTCACTCGAGAAATACCCACAGAGATAGAGGAAGAGGAGGTAATATAGGAACACACACATGATGATGAGGTAGCACAGGAACAAACACATCCCGAGGAAGTAACAGTGCCCAATAAGCCAAGGACATGTCAGAACAAGCTGCAACAGAAGAAAGGGGGGACATCCAAGAAATGAGTTCAGACAGGGAAGAAGAACAACACACAGGCGCCAGAGGTACAATAGAAATAGGTCGAGGTAGCACAAGGAACTACATCAAGTGCTACTCCACAAGATCCAGGCCAAACTAAGCAACTAGCCACCCAGACAGGGGGTGTGTGCAAGAAGACAAAGGCACATAAAACGCCTCCAGAATACACGATCACGAAGGATGATGTAGACATGGTGGCCCAAATGGTCCAGGATTGCACATTCAAGTATTTTGATAATTCTATGTGCCAAAGGGATAGAATTGAAGAATAATTGGCATACATGCGATATCTCCTCAGGCATATCGGGGAAGCATGGGTAGCTGACAACAACGTAGAAACGAGCTTGTCAGCATCATAAATAGGAGGAGAACATGTAGCAAGCGAGAAGGATACAATCCAGATGATAGCACAGCTGAGTTCAACATTTCACATCACACCCAACATGTTGCACTTGGAAAAAATTGTGTTTCAGACACCCCTAAAATACTTGGCTCAACTTCAGTTGGTATTATCACAGATACCAACCAAGGCGTTGTATAAACTGCAAGTCAGAGTTACATAGGAGGTACAGTCTCGCACACGCATGGAGACAATGGAATTGCATCATACAAAGGATGATCGGGATAGGTTGGAATTGGTACTTGCGCAGGCCAAGATCGAGACCAAGGATGAGCAGGAACGTGTGAAGGGACTGGAGAAGAAAGTGGTTGTAGCCTATGGGAAGATCCCAAAGAATGCACAGACAACCAAAATCATGGCGACAGAGAAGATTGATCAGATTGTGCAGACAATCGATCAATACCAACAGGAGATCGAGAATATCCAGGAGAATCTCACACCTACCACTCCACCGAAGGTGAGGGAGAAAAGGAAACAGGAGGCAATAATGTAGATACAAGAGATAGAATGACAAGTCCACGCAGTGAACAACTTGTTTGAGAAAGCAGCGCAGCTCTTGACGAAGCTGGAAGAGGATCAATAGGTCTAGCAGTGGGACCAAGAAGGAGAAAGGATAAGTGAATCTATCCAATACCCCAAGCAGAGGCATAAGACAATTTCGATCATGGAGTGCGTCAAAGGGGCGCAAGACATAAAGAAACTACAGGAAGAACTCATAACTACACAGACGTAGAAAAAATAACATCAAGCTCAAATGGAACCACTCCAAGAGAGATCAGCAGAGGTCATTTCAGAGGAAGAGGAATCAAAAACATACATGGCACAAACCCAGGCATAATGTGCCATGATGGTCAGCGATGATATTGCAGTGCATATATTGGACGCACTCAAGGAGAAGACCGCATAGGCCCAAACACAAGCAATGAAGATCATGGAGAAGTTCCAAGCGATCACAAGGGAGATCGATGAAGAGAACAAGGGTTAGGTGGCTCAGGATGAGCCACATGTCACTATTGGAGACATGTTGGAAGTAGGCAAAATCAGAAAGAAAGGCTATTTTGGGAAGAAAGGCATGCACGAGGAAAGCGACAGCTGAAAGGAAGAGTAGCACACACACATGCATGGAATACCTAACGAAGTTAGGGTTGGTGTTTTTGTAATACATTGTAATGGCTGAAGAGACAAACACACACACACACACACACACACACACACACACACACACACATATATATATATATAGATACTTAGGAGGTCTAGAGGCAGTAGTTGTCCATTATGAAAGAATACAAAGGTCAGTTTTAGAGAGTATGAAGAGACGACGGTGGAGTCTTGTTTTGATAACTAGTCTGTAATACTCTGTGATACGACCTAGTTTTGGAAGTTGTTGAGTTTTAGAGGGACAGAAGGGTAGATATCGAGGGTTATATCACAGGCTTAAGAGCCTAGTGTGATCTAGTCCGCCTCATAATAGATCTCGACCCAACTGAGAAGGAGTTGTAAAGTGTGTGGTGCTGTAGTTTTGGAACTACCATAATAGAAGATCTTGAGAGCTAGATATTTGTGGACGTAGCCTAGGGGGGGTGAACCACGGTAAAACCTATGTTATGTGATGAATTCCTGTGTCTATTTTATTGTTTATGAGTAGATGTTAGCATGATGAATGAATGAGCTAATGAGTTGATTACATTACATGCATAATTGGGAATGGTAAGGTATTGCGTTAATAAGTTAAAAGGAACTCTCAGCATACATTTCTCAAATCTCTATTCAATCCTGGACTGCAAACACTTAAGTATTGTAGTCACCCATTAAGACTATCTTCGGTGAGACTGTGCAGTGCACTCTGTGCGTTGTGTTGCCTTCTAGTTTACCAGTGTCCTTCTTTGACAGATTTTCCATTGGTTCAGTAATCTACGCATACCCCTTTATAAACTTCCTACAATAGCCTATATATCCTAGTGTTCCTCTTAATTGGCGCACTAATTTTGGTGTGGTAAATTTACAATGACTGCAATCTTAGCAGGGTCCACTGGTAAACCTTGTTTACACACTATATGTCCCAACAATATCCCAAAAGGTGTATCTTTTGCTTCATACACTATATGTCCCAAACAATATCCCAAAGGTGTAATTTAAAATGAATTTCTTGATGTTTAATCATATCCATATTTCTTGCATCTTTCCAACATTAGTCTTAACACTTCATGGTCCTTTAATGTGACTATATACAACCTAGTCATCCGTATATACTTCTAGAAACTTATGTATGAATTCTTTAAAAGAAGTTTTCATGACTACTACTCTTGAAAAAATGGTTTGTGCATTCTTTAGCCCAAATGGCATGATCAGAGCATTCAGAGGAACTCTATCTCATCAAGAAGTAGTCTTATACATTACATGTCCTCTGGAGTTATTTTGATCTCATGGTAACCTATGAATCAATATGTAAATGGATATGCCTCTGCACTCCTCCACATTTTCTAAGACTTCATCCGTAAAAGGGTAGGGAAAGGGGTCATGTAAGAAAGAATCATTGAGTTCCTTAGATATACACAAATCCTTATCCCCTTGCTTCTTCTCTTGTACTACCATAGGACTTATACATTCATATATTCCCATTGTTTCTATGATACCATATCTAACATTCACCAATGCCACTTTCTTCTTATACACTTGATTCATTCTGTAAGGTCTTTTCCTCACAAGTCTAGCCTCGGGTTTGAGGGGTATATTCATCTCACCCAACTCCCCTGCTACACCCTTTCATCTCTATAAAGGTTGTTGGAAACCAGACATTGTATTCCTTGCAAGAATCCCTGCTATTCTTCTATTGTTTGCTCATCCCAATAGTCTCCAATACTTTCCATTTTAGGATTGTCATTCTTCCCAATGTTGAATTTCTTAAATTTGATTGGTGAAAAATATTTCATTCTTAGGATGACCTTCCACCTCTCCTTCAATATATGTAATTTGAATGTTGTGCTGGTCATCTTCATCTAGTTCTTCCTTGTCAATATGATAACATGAGAGTAAGTCTTTAATTGTCTGTCTATTCCTGCTATGTTTATATTTTCCATGATTGCAAACTCTATTCTTACTCAATAAATATCACTCCTGTACTTCAGCTTGAATCATCGTTTTTCTGTAATTCTCATGTTCACCGAGAAAGCTAGTAATAAAAATTTTGTTGTAATCATCATTCCATTCCAGAAGTGCTCTCTCTCACAAGATCTCCGGTCTATGTACCAGCTTCCTAGGATCATTTCCAATGGATAAAGGATGAGGCCATTCCTCCAAGTGGTTTCATCCTCCATTGTGTTCTCGTGACTTCCAAGTTTCAACTAGTGTCTTTCCCATCATACTGACTCTATTTCTCCCCGCTTCTCACAAATCTAATGTGCATTAGTCATTTGCTACATTGATACTAGTCTTGAATTGCTTTGTGTGGACATCCCACCATCTTGCATGTGTTTCCTTGAGTGCAATATCTAGGGCTAAGAGTCTCCTCGGGATTTCTAACACTTCCTCTTCATATTTTGTCAAGAATTCCTCTAAGTCATTTAGCCCATGAAAACTAGGAGGTTCCCTTCTCTTCATCGCTTGTACCAATCCATCTTATTGTGCAATCTATTCTTGTGTGCACTCCTCCCAAGTGGAAACTTCATATAATCGTTGTTTCCAATTTTCCAAAACTCATGTTTGAGTCGAAATCACATGATGTAATTCCTCTCGAGTTGAGTACCCCATCTACAGTAATAATATAACTCTTCTTGTAGCATGGTGGTTTTGTACAACCGGTTTATTTCTTCTAGATCCAAATAAGTGGCCTCTACAAACCTTTATCCTTCTAAAGGATCCAATGGTACAATGACTCTATATTAACTTCAAAGGTCATTTTATTGTCTCTCGAAGCTGATTATAGCCCTGTTAATGTAAATTCCCAATCCAATCTAAGAAATTATGGGTAAGGCATTGTGCCATCTATCATATCTATTACTTCAAAATCTACCATAGTGAACACTCCATCCAAATCTACTATCACACCTATTGGAAGACTTAAAGGTGTGACAACTGGTAACACTCTATGTTGATTTTCTAGTTTCAACTAGACTAGTGAATAGCCTAGTGTGGTTCTCCCATACACTACCATGTCTCTTAGGTAAGACATTTACTTATGTTTCCAAGTACGAGATATAATATCTCCCATGTTGGAACTCATTAGCATTTAGTCCAAATTATTTCTTTCCTTCTTCTGTATGGATATGGATTGATTGTTTTCTCATTTCCAACTTCCTTTTATACCTGTGTTCCATATTTCATCATATTTTGTAATATTTTTAATGATCTAATGGATCATTCAATAACTTAGCACATAATTGTAGAAAAGTATTTATGGTACTTAATTCTACTCTATAGGTTGTCCTTTATTAGTATGGTCCATTGGTAATGGAATATCGTACATTGATGTGTTCTAAGTTTGTTGTGTGACTGATGTAGATGCAATATTCTACTTGAGAAACTCTTGTCTTACTCTCCTTAAATGTTTCATTTCTTTTATGCACATAAACCGGTTCTCAGATCTCAGTGTTCTTATTAACCCATTGGTGCTGAGATGGATCTTGTTTTGTTGCATCAGCCTTGTCTTGGCTCCTCCTCAAGGATCAAGTGGGGCCCTATTACTGGCTCATTACCACTAATTGGGCATTAGATTTTCGCAATGTTATTTCATTTTATGTCGCCTTTTAGGCCATTAGTTGTAATTTAGATTAGTAATGTTATTTTATTTATGTCATTTTAGGCCATTAAACCTCTAGTCTCCTATATATATACCATGAGACATTTTCATTTTGAATCATCTTGTACTTGAACATTTAAGTGGGTAAAGGAGGCTGGGTTTCCCTTGAAGAGGCTTATTATCTGAAATTATCTCTTTTCAAGGCATTATAATTTTCCTCGGTTTTCTATGCTATCTTGATGTTTGGTTCTACATATGGTATCGAGCTCAAGGTCTTGGGGGCTTCGCTGCTACATCTGAAACACCGTGAATTTTGATATAATTTTTTTTATGCAACGTTTCATAAGGAGGGCTTGGAGGGTATTTAGAAGATTTATCAAGGTACCTAGCAAAAATCTAGCCCTGAGGCCTTTATAATTTCTCGAGATATAGCTTTGAAATAAGATCGGTTCTAGAATCCTCAAATGAGTCATTGTGGGATTTTCACTAAAAAATTTCTGTGACGCTCTTGCATTAATGGAAACTGGAGGCCATTTACAGAAATTAGAATTATAGATTTGGTAACAATTCTGCTTCTCAGTTTCATCTTTAAATTTTGTGATACACCCTCGTAAGATAGGGTATTTGATCTGAACTTGGCTGATTAGTCTCAAGAAGGTGTTCTAAAAACAATTGCTAACTTCTTCCTAGAGTATCCAAATTGAGGGACTGGGTTGCATTGGATCGTGGACAGTTTGTACTACTTTGGGTAAAAGTGAAGCTCTAGAATTTTATAATAATTAACGGTGCGGGAATATCATACAAGTGAGATCTCCGGAAAGGCCAAAATCAAGTTGTGGGGAAGTTACCAGAAATCCCACTTGGCACATCCCACCTTTGATCAGACCTCAGGGTAATACAAGAGAAGATATAATGATAAATACATAAGGGAAATATTCATACCTGTATAAATAAACTGAGATAATAGAACAAATATTGTCTGAAGTATAACCACCTCAAAATCAAGGTTCAAAAGTGGCTACTCGCCAACATGCCACCCAAAAGGGAACTTCTACACCAAATAAGCCCCTCCAGAAAATCCTACTTGTACTCTTGACATGAGAAATGTGTAGGGACATAAAATGAACTACAAAATAAGATGGATTCAATGGAAGTTGTTATATTAAGATGATCTAATGGAAGCTAAGTTGATGGATCTAATGGAAGCTAAGTTTGATACTAAGATGGATTCACCGGAAGCTAAGTTGGATACTAAGATGGATCTAATGGAAGCCAATTTGCAGATACTAAGATAGATGGTTTCAAAAGGGGATATCATGGAAGTATTGAAAAATTTCTAAACAGAGAAGACAATTTAAAAGTGAAAATGCATCCCATGAAATTCAAGTGATGTGGACACAAGGAAGGTGGAATCAAGAATGAAACTCCAACTTTCTTTTGAAGACCAACCATGTTCCTGCAGATTGACATGAGGAAGTTTTGATGGCAAGACCCAAATACATGGATACTTCAAGGATAATTCTTTGATCTCCATAATGTGCCACATAAGCACAAAAAGGTATGAATTGCTTTATATTTAGAACCTAATCAATTTGTTTGGTATCGATGGCTTGGTTCTCAACCACTCATTACTTGGACAATGTTCATCACAAAATGATAGCACACTATCATGAGGATATAAGGAGCAATACCTCTTTTACTAATTGATAAATCTCAAGCAAAGGGTCTGGCCATCGAAAGCAATATCTCAGAATCAAAGATTGAATATAAAGGCAACTCATATTCCAAATGAGCACTTGATTGATGTATCTAGGAACGTTAAAAGATAACATTCAACATGAGGTTTGCCTTGGGAACCCAAATCATTGAGAATGTGATTTAAGGTGGCAAGAAATATTGAAAGTAAAATATGGCTATGGCTACTAGGGAAGGACCTATCCTAACATCTATAGAGAGAATAATGCCCTTCTCCTAAAACACATCAACCTACAAGGCTACACTCAACAATTGAGGAGAAAAGCAAGAATATGCTTTAATTGTGACAACAAGTAAAGTATGGGACATAAGTGTGGTGAAGTGAAATTATTCTACATAGATTGTGAAGAGGAAGAAGAACAAGAACAAGAACCATCTCACATTGAAGAACGAGAAGCAATTCCTCGCCCTAAGAGTTAACTCCCACAATATCATGTAATGAATTGGCCGGAATTAGCACTCCTCAAAACCCTCAAGATCAAGGATACATCAAAAAAGAAAAAGGTAATAGTCCTAATTGATTCTCGCAGACTTCCATAATTTCATTCACTGTGAATTAGCCAAAGATCCAATTGCTTTGTATATCCAAATACCGAAGTTTCAAGTAATGGTTGCAGATGGAGGAACTATCAATTGCTCAAGAAAATGCACAAGACTCAATCTTACTATGGGGAACATGTAATGAATAAACCCAATGATTGCTATACCCATGGGTGGTGCAAGAGGTTGTACTAGGAATCCAATGGTTGCTATACTTCATTAGGAGAGGCTTTTTAATTTTCAAGAACTTTTCATGAAATTTTATTGTAAGGAAAAGAAATCGAGCTGAGGTACTGCTGTGGAAGCCCGGTGAGGGGATAAGCTCTAATGGCATCACAAAATTCATTGAAAAGGCATCAAGGCATTATTGCAAAAAATATGCTGCCTTCACTAGATGTTCAAACATCTAAGCTATCTTATTCTCAAGATCTCCAAAGGATCATTGATAAGACCAAAGTACTTCTGAAGATATTCCCAAAGGTCTCCTGCCTCAACTCAAATCATGATCATGAAATTCACCTAATTCCCCGAGTGTCTTCCTAACATCGTTACATACATATCCCATGCCCGTAAGGAAAATTGAGCGCATATTGAAGAAATGTTAGAGGTCGGCATCATTAGACCCAGCCAAAGTCCTTACTCCCGCACTGGAAGCAAAATGGTATTCAAGAAAGATGCAGCTCATATGCATGTGTCCAGATTTCAGAGAGCTCAACAAGATCACTATTAAAGATAAGTTTCCCATTCCCTGATTGTTTAATTGTTAGATGAACTAAGGAGCACCCATTTCACAAAATTGGATCTCCGCTCGTAGTATCATCATCGATTTAATGAAGGAAGAAGATATCCCAAAACAACATCTTCAACTCATGAAGGCCATTAAGAATTTTTGGTCATGCCTTTTGGCCTTATAAATGCACCTTCCACATTCCAAGGGCTGACAACTCACTTTCAAGCCCTTCCTTCAGTAAATTTGTGTTAGTATTTTTGATGATATACTAATCTATAGTAAGTCTTGGAAGGATCATCCGCGAACATGTTGACAAGGTGCTACAACTACTAAAGGGAGCAACAACTATATGCCAAACCATCCAAATGTTTTTGGAGTAAAGGAGGTAGAGATTTGGGGTCATATTGTATCTCATGAAGGTGTCAAGGTAGACCCTAATAAGATTAAGGCCATGATGGATCCACATTCCAAACATTAAAAAAATTCCAGGATTTTTGGTTTGACATGTTACTTCCGCAAGTTTGTTCATAACTGTGGAAGAATAGAAACACATTTATTGGCACTAACTAAGAAGGATGTACTTTCATGGACTCCGGTGAGGCAACTAAATCGCTTGAACAACCCAAAGAGGTGATGTGTAAAGCTAATGTATTGACCACTCCAGACTTAAAAAAAAAAAAAAAAACCTTTATTGTGGAATGTGATGAATCGAAAATGGAATTGGCGTTGTCCTAATGCAAGAAGGAAGGCCCTTGGATTGATGACATTGAGAATGACAGGCACCTCCAAGGTCAAAACAGATCATGAGGTCTTCTAAATACTTCGGAACAAAGATCATCTCAAGAACAACAAAAAATAAAACCAAGATACCTGGTTATGATTTTGAAATCGCCTATAAAAGGGGAAGCAAAATAAGTTGTGGTAGATGCACTCTCAAGGAAAGGGGATGAAGCTGTTGCTGAGGTCTTTCTCCAGAAAGTTATCTCGAATGTCCAACCCAATTGGATATTAGAAGCAAGGGACTAATGGAAGAATGACGAAAAAGTTGTGGACTCCTACTGAAAGGTTGCAAGAGATTCCAATGCATTCGACATTTACATGGAAAAATGATCTACTATGGTACAAAGATCGCGTACATAAATATAAGCGATATTTATATAAGAACTCCCAACTCAAACAAAATGTGCTATTGAACTCCAGACACCTCCAAAGAGTGGGAGGGCACTCGGGATTTTGAAAACCTACCAGAGTCAGTCAAGAAGGATTTTTTTGGGATGGCCTTTTAAAACTGATGTTCAAAGGTTTGTGTATGCATCGTTTGGTTTGCCAACAAATTATGGTGTGGTTCAATTAAGACCCCGGTCTTTTACAACCATTATCCATCCCAAGTCAATACCGAGGAGGTTTCCATGGATTTCATCACTGTGGTTACCAAAGCCTCAAGGAAAGAGTGTCATCATGGTGATTGTTGATAGATTGACCAAGTACACACACTCCCTTTGTGCACTCTCTCACCCCTCAAAGCTAGTACAATTGACACCACATTCAAGGAGATACTAAAATCTACATGGAAGTTCTCCAAAGATTATTGTAAGTGACAGATCCAATTTTCACTGGAATTTTTTGGATTGAATTATTTTCTAGTTTGGGTACTCAATTGTCTCATAGCTCATCCTATCATCCTCAATCCTACGGACAAACCCATATAGTGAACAAATTTCTGAAGGATACCTTTCATTGTTTTGTCTCTGATAAACAAGCACAATGGTTCAAATGGACACCCTTGGCAGAATGGTGGTAAAACACTCCCTTTCACACCCAATAAAAAATGACAATTCATTTTATGGAATTTATGGATACTATCCTCCTTCCATCACTTCTTCTCTAAAAGAAAATCTAAAGTTCAAGCAAAGTAAGACTTACATCGAATCAACAACAAGTTCTCCAAATCTTAAAGGACAACCTCGATTCATGGCACAAAATCGCATGAAACAACAAGCGCATCAACATCAGAGTGAAAGAATTTTTGGCGTAGGGATTGCATTTTTAAGACTACAACCATACAAACAAAATGTCCCTCAAGCCAAGAAGGATATTAAATTATCACCAAAGTACTATGGTCTCTTTCGAAAGAATGGAAGGACGATGAAAAGGAGGAGGACGGAATGAAGGAAAGATGGAGGAAGGAATGAAGGAGGATGGATGGATGGATGGACGGAGGAGGATGGACGGAATGGAATGGAAGGAAGGATGGATGGCCGGACGGATGGAATGGAAGGATGGAGGATGGATGGATGGATGGAATGGATGGATGATGGAGGATGGATGGAATGGAGCCCGGAAGGATGGATGGATGGAAGAGGAATGGAGGAAGGATGGAATGGACGGAGGAAAGGAATGGAATGGACGGATGGAAGGAAGGAGGAAGGAAGGATGGAGGAAAGGAGGAAGGATGGATGGAAGGATGGATGGATGGAGGATGAAGGATGGATGGACATGGATGGAAAGGACGGATGGATGGAGGAATGGAATGGAAGGAATGGAATGGATCTCGACCGGACGGATCTGAGGAATGGGGGACGTGGAAATGGAGGACGGAGGAAGGAGGGAGGACAAAGAGGATGAATGGAATGGATGGAATGGATGGACGGAGGAATGGAATGGAGGAATGGAATGGATGGATGGATGGACGGACGGATGATGGAATGGATGGAATGGAAGGAATGGAATGGAATGGAATGGAATGGATGGAAATGGAGGAGGACGGAATGGATGGATGGATGGAATGGAATGGACCCATATCTCCTATCTCACATATGTTCATATCTATCTCTCTCCTATAACTCCTAGGTCCTTATTTATACTCTATATTTTATCAGTTTTGTAGCAGCTATTGATCTTTGTCCAAAACCCTAACCCTATCATGGTTAGGGTTTTTTTTTTTTTTTTTTTTTTTTTTTTTTTTTTTTTTTTTTTTTTTTTTTTTTTTTTTTTGCATGTTTCTTTCTTTCCACCAATTGCACGCACTCCAAAATTATTAGGTCTTTCCTCAAAACAAATCCTTCTCCAAAATAGGCCTCACACCAAAAATATACTTCCTTATCAAAATAGGTATGCACCCAACAAAATATAATATGGCATTACTACTCAAATCTTACTCCACAATGTTCATATATTCATTCCTAGGTTGGAAAGGGTCTTCAACATGATATATTCTATACTCTTTCCTTATCCAATCTCTGGCAACAAAGTACCATCATGCAAGGGAATAGTAGGATGTTAGACATCAGAAGGTGTGAATCAATAATAGAGAATTTTGATCCTTTTTAACCATATAGTATATAAGGTAACCAAACTTTATGATCAACTTACCAATATCATTCAACAAAAGTGGAGAATAAATAAACCATGAAAAATAATAAATCAAACACATACATGTTGATACCCACATTTTTATGTGGAAACCCACTGCTCTGGAGAAAACCACGAAATGTTTTTATTATATGTCTTTAATAATTACAATCATTAAGAACTAACCTTTGTTTCTCCAACCAGAATTGGAAGGAGGCTCCAACTCTATAGTTTCTCAGGGATGGGCAAACTTGAGGGAAGCTCCAACTCCTACTCCTTTTTGGCTCCAAATCCTAAGGGAGGCTACAACTCCCTATGTTCATTGGCTACAACCACCTATTATTTCCATGTCCAACCACCCTGAAATAAAGTGGCTTACCAACTGATGAAACCACTCACTACACTATCATCATGGAATATACCTACTAGTAAACTCACAGGTTGATATGTGACAATAATATGTAACCAACTTGTGCCAATACTATGTAGTCAACCTATACCAATAAAATTTGATCACCCTATACCAATAACATGTAACAAACTATACCAAAATGTAACATGTATATACTTCATACCACACTGCATATGTAAATTTGTCTATACTGCAACACGCATATGTATGTGACCTTCCATATGTCAGTCTGCGTACACCTTCATAAAACTAGGGTTTCCATTTTTCTAAAACTCATAAACTTCCAACTCTCTATACCTTTGTTGTCTTTGTCACATCAACTTGTAACATGTCATTGTATCCAATCTGTAATTGTGTATCTATGTGTCTCTAGTCATGTTCCATACATAATATAACTATAATCTCATGTACTAATACCTCACATGGAATATACATCAAACCCTCATTGATATAAACCCACAAACTAGACCAACAACTTCATCAACACATCACAACCCGGAACCCTCAACCATGTATCACAAAAATACAATATATGCCTCAACACTCCAACCTAGTAATAAGATGTATCAATAATAAATACCAAACATAACAGGGTTTTATTTTTGTAGATATAGCTCATACAATAAGTTCCACAATGCACTCAACAACCTCTAGGGAAAATCCTCAATATTCCGTAACTATATCTCATGTAGAAAATAATATCCAACTACACATATAAATATGGTATACCTTTTGAAATGAGAATCAGAGAAGATGTCACCCTCATCAGCTCAAGTTTTCATGAGATTTCTCACAGGTACGTGAACTCTTCTTCTATAGCCCGCATACATGCCTTCCTCCACTACAACTCGCATACACCTCAAAAGCTTGGGGTTGTTTTAGTAATCAACTATGAAACTTTCGTCGTCAACCCTACTTTTCTACTTCATACTTGTGTAACTTCAGATCTATCAATGAGTAATTTTGTAATATACCCTCTACAACAATGTATATTCAATGTTCTCATTATATTCTAATAGGAGACCCCTTGCTCTCTTATTTATACTCTTTCAAGTAGCTTCCTCTAGTTCTTATATTCTAACTACTTTACCCAACTTCATTCTTATGGCTAACCGACTTCTAACTATTTTGTCCACTTACAAACCACTTTATCCAATAAAATAGTAATCTCTCCCACTTTTGTTGCAACTAATTTATTTTTAAATATTTTCTTTTGCAACCACTTTAACTCATGATTAACTCCCTAGTTACACCCACTCTTAGCTTAGTCAACTTCTTTCTAGGAGATTCTAGAATAAATTGACTTTGACTTTCTAGGGGATTCTAGATAACTCATTAGGGTTATCCAACTTCACCTAAGTCATATCTCCTAAACCGTGAGAAACTACGTTGGAAATGGCATGACATGTACTATCCATCTAGAATAGTCTAACCTGCAAATTCACCGATATCCATTACATTATTCCTCAATCAAACTTGGGTTCCTTAAACACATTGTTGGGGCTACCAAAATTTTCTACCAAAATTTCTTCAAGGGTTGACATCAATGAAAACCAACCTAATTAATCAAGAATATCCCCCTTTGGCATTGATGACAACACTCTGATGCAATATTGAAGTCATATCGCTCATGCTCCCCTTGTGACCATCTCTCCCCCTAGAATCGTGCCTATGTGATCTCTCTCCATGCATATTATGAATCTCCCCCCTTTCAACATCAATAGAAAAGATAACTTTCCATCGGGGTTGCTCCCCCTATCTGATTTGTCCTTGGAGATGCTCCACCTGACTGAACTCTCCCTGAGATTGCTCCCTAAACTTAATTGCCCTCTTTATGGTGCTTCCTTGTGTAAATCTAAGACATATAATAATATAATTCAAAATTCATTGTGGGGTAGAAACTATGCCAAGTTTCTAGCGAAGGTACTCAAAAGCTTCCCTTGGAAGTGGTTTTGTAAATATTTATGCAATATGTTCTTTATTCCCAACATATTCAAATCAAATGTTCTTCTCTACAACTTGTTCTTGTAGAAAATGAAACTTGATTGGAATGTGTTTATTCTTGGAGTGCATCACTAGATTCTTTGAGATACTTATGGCGCTTGTGTTATCATAATATATTGGAATGGGATCATAACACTCAACCTGTATGTCTTTCAATGTGTGTTTCATACATAGGATCTGTATACAACATGTTGTTGTTTCTCTATACTCTACTTCAGTTGTATAAAATTACACTGATGACTTTTTCTTACTTATCCAGGATACCAAACACTCACCCATGTAGAATGTTGATCCACCTGTACTTCTACGGTTATCAATGCAATTTGCCCAATTTTCATCTATGTAGTAAATAAGTGATGGATCCTTTCCTTTTGGATACCATAATCCAAACTCTTATGTACCCTTGAGATATCTAAATATCCTCTTTACTGCTAGAACATGTGATTCCCTTCGTTCTTCTTGAAATCGTGCCACCTGCTCAACTTCGTACATTACATTTGGTCTGGAAGTTGTCACATAAAGTAAGATACCAATCATTGAATTGTATTGCCTCTGATTTTTAGCTTTTGAATCATCATATTTACTTAACTTGCAACTGGTTTGCATAGGAGTGTTGATAGGTTTTCAATCGTCCATTCCAAACGTGTTTATCATTTCTATGATGCACTTTTTCTGAGAGAAAAATTCCTTGGTTGATTTGACATATCTAAAGACCCAACAAGAAAGATAATTCTCCAAGAAATGACATCTCGAACTCATTTTTCATATCCTTTGCAAATTTCTAGATCATCCTGTCATCACCACTTTCAAAAATAATATCATCAACATAAACTTCAATTAACAAAAACTATCTTGATTTACCTTGATGTAGAGGTTGTTGCCTGCATTCCCTTTCTTGAACCTTTGCTGTTGTAAGTATCTTTCTAGCCTAGAATACCATGCTCTGGGGGGATATTTGAGACCATACAAATCCTTCTTCAATATGAAAACATAATTTTCATTCTTTGACAACTAAAATCCTTATATTTTCTCAATGTAGACTTTTTCTAGATCCACGTTTAGAAAGGATGAATTCACATCCTTCTGATACACTTTAATATTACTATAGCATGAATAAGCTAGGATCAATATGATTTATTCCATTCCGGAAACTGGGGAAAATGTCCCTTCAAAGTCTATACCTTCAACCTGAGCATCAGGGATGACTTTAAGCATGGAAATTTATTTTAAATTGTAGAAACCTTGGCGAATCTTATTAATCCTTCATATGACAACTATACATTTTTGGGGATATTTTTGTAAAAATATTCAAATTTATAAGGATTTTATGTAGTTTGTATAAACTTTTGGCAAATTTCAAGGTAAAATAATTTTATCCTATAAAATTTGGGCGAATCATTTTTAGAATAGAAAATATTATTTTGGGAAAAAACATGGAAAATTAACCCATGAGAGAAATTTAGCCCCTAAAATCATCCCTGCTAAGCATATTATTTACACACTAATCTAGATTTGTTCCTCGTAACCTGTCCATCTTCATTCAACTTTTTTTTGAAGACCCACTTTGTACTGATAAAATTCATGTTCCTTGGCCTTGGAACCAGTTCCCAAGTGTCATTCTTCTCTATCTAATCTAAATATTCATTCATTTCTTTGATCTAGAATTCATCCCTATTAGCTTCTTCAAAAATGTCTGGCTCAATTGTAGATAGTAGTGCTAGGTGCAGTTGTTCTGGCGATTGAATTCTTCTTCTAGTTTCAACTCCTCCATCTTTATACACGATAATATGATCTGGTGGATTATTCTTCTGTGTTCATATACTAGGTGTCTTTGGAGTTACTTGAATATCTTGTTCTTTCTCTTCTTCTGTATGATCCTCTTCATCTTCCTCTTTTCCTACTTTGTCTTCCTTTACTTCTTATTCGTTAATCTGCTCCATTGAATCATTTCCTTCTTATTTTATCATGCATCCACCTGTCTCATCAAAAGTCACATCGATGCTTTCATTTTATGTTGCCTTCTATTGAAGCATTTGTATGCTTTCCTTCTGCTTGAGTACTCAACAAGTATACCCTTGTCAACATGAGAATCAAAATTTCCCATTTTCCATATTATCTTTTAATGTAGCATTTGTTTCGAAGCACTCTGAAGTTCTTTACATTCATTGGACTTCCTTTCCATAACTCATATAGAGTTTTATCACTATTGTTTCTCAGTATTTCTCTTCTTTGAATGTGAACTGTTGTATCCACTACCTATGCCCAAAAGATGTATGTCAACTTGGAATCCATTAACATAGTTCGATCCATTTCTTGTACTGTCATGTTCTTTCTTTCGATAACTCCATTATTTTGTGGTTTCCTAAAAATGAATAATTTCCTCTTTATCCTATGCTTACTACAAAATTCCATGAATTCTTTTGAAGTAAAATCTCTTGCATTATCCGATCTTAAGTATTTGATTTTCGAATATGTTTCATTTTCAACCATCTCCTTGTACATTTTTAAGTCCTCAAATGCCTCTGAATTATTCTTGAGAAAAAAAATACAATCATTCTTGTATAATCATCAACCAATAGCATAAAATATTTCTCACCTTTCAAACCCTTTGTTCTAGTTGGTCCAACTAGATCAGTCTGCACAATTTCCACCGATTGTTTTTGGAGTATTCCTTTGATTTGAACTTGTTATTTGTTTGTTTTCCTTGTTGACAATTCTTGCCTATTGTTCTTGTTGGCTTCACGATCTAGGGAATTTCTCTGACTGGTTCCTTTCTGTTGACATTGACAATATTATCAAAGTTTATGGGACCCATTCATTTGTGCCATAACTAAACTTCATCTTCCTTTCCTAAACAACACTTTTCTTTTCCAATTTCACTTAGTACGTACATATTGCTTGAATTTCTCATAGCTATTGCCACCACTCTTCCTGAATATGAATTTCTTAACTCCATTTTTGTGACCTTGGTCATAAATTTGACTAGCACTCAGAACATTGTGTTTCATATCTTCCACTAGAAAAACATTTTATGTCATGGCATCCTTGCTTCCAATTTTGACTATGCCTCGTCCAATTATTTTGGATGAGTTGTC
>SNQJ01S0198009.1:0-15702 GCA_010110895.2 Picea sitchensis
GGGTTGTAGTGTCTCATTCATGGGTGCCTTTGTAGAGGGTGTGTGGTACCTTTGTTTGCAATGCACTTTTTCCAAGCACATTATTTTGCCATTCTTTGTTTCTTTGATAAATTTAAGGACAAGTTGAAGGTCACTGCCCCGACGTGGTGTCCAGATAATAATGACAATGTCACCCACAAATACCTAGTGGAAATGAGAAGGCTGGCAGCTACTGGCTCATGATGAGACCCCCTTTCTCTCAGCCATTCAACTGAGAGCCATTACCGTGACTGGATGATGGTAATGTCATACCACTAGATATTCATGGACATGATAAGCCGACTCATGATGATATCTCCTATCCTCCAACTAACCCTTACCATTCTTAATCATATTTCTTGTGGGTCCCCCTTTTCTCAAAGATAAGTGTTTCATTGTTTTCTTGGGTGATCTCTCGACGAAACATCTAGAAGGTTCATACATAGGCTTTTATCTTTTACCCAACATCAATCCCCTTGTGCCTTCAGCCCCTTCTTCCCATCGAATGAGGGACAACCCCTTCTTGGGTCAAGACACCCTAAAATACCAAGAGATAAGGAAATGGGGGGGGAATAGTGATGGAAAGTGGTAAGTATGGTTGAGAATGGTACGATGGCTCTTCAAGGGAGTTCCTAGTAGCAAACCCATCCCCAAGGAAGACTACTTACTAGGGCATAATGTCAACCACCAAGGTGAAGCAGGGCAAAATGCATAATGTCCAAGCATATATCATGAAATCTAAAGCAGTTTAAGATACAACATACTTAAATGCCTTAAATATTGAAATGATGCTCACCATAACACTGACTTGTACCTCATGGAGCAAGGCCCACTCCCTTTCGGAAGCCAGTTGGTGTGGTGGATGCCATTTGAAAATCTACAACCTCTCTGGTGGTGAGAAGGGTCTCCATCTATGCAAAAGGATATTGTTAGTCATATAGTCACTCGACACTCCATATCTGCAACCTGAGGGCCTCGAGACATAATCTCCTTAGTCATCCACAAAATGGGGATAACATACCCTATATGCGATTTGTCGTTTTGCAACCCGCGTATATACGCGCTTTGTCCTCTCGTAAATCGTGTATATCCTATATGCGATTTGTCCTTCTGCAACCCAGGTATATACACACTTCGTCCTCTCGCAAATCGCGTATGGTATGAAAAATCTCACTCACACGTGCGACCTTCTTCACTCCTCTCTCTTGGGCTAGATTCACCACCTTGCAAACTTCTCCTTTGCTGAGATCACCAATCCTCCTAGCACAAGTGCAGAGTCACTTTTGCTAGCTCCATCATGTCTCCACGCACACTACATGATATGTAATGTCACAATGACCTCTCTTCTTTATATACAATCCTTAGGGGTCAACATAGGATCTCCTCCACAAGTCAACATCAAATTAGGATTTCCTTGTGGGTGTGAAGCCCCAACACAAGCCCAAAAATCCCATCACCAAACCCATGAAGCCCCCACTCAAATCCAAGGGGGTTTTCATCAAACCGAAAGTGTAATGTGGTGCCCACGACGATTCCCACATGCCCAACACCTAGGGTCATGTGAGAATACCTACCCGAAGCTACAAAAATCAACATTGAAATGATGCAAGTACAAAGAAAGAGACACTCTCTATGGAGTTTCCTTTGAACTGTGGCCTATATGGTTGCTACAAAATCTCTCCTCCTCTGTTATGCTCACAAAATACCACTCTCAGATGTTTTGATCAGCTATGGAACAAGACACAATACAAAATAATGGTATCCCTTCTCCTCCTAGTGACCTAGTATTTAACATTGCTCGATAGCCATTTAGGGATAGGGTTTTGACTTCCTCAACCCTCAATTGTGGTAGGGTTTTGAACCTTCTAGAATCTTCTTGAAATCCCTCACGTGGCTAGCCCCATATGCATGAGTAACGAGGGCTGATGTGGCATCCTCTTGTATCATGGTGGTCAAGGTCGATATGGCATCCACTCTTCATCATGGTGGTCAACACTTAGTTCAATTTGCGGAGGGCATAACTTTGTATACAAGCTTCAATTGAGCTGATTTTTGTACCATTGGAAAGGTCTCACGTAGAATCGGTTATCTAAGCCCTCCTCCCCATTCGACTAAAGATCGGGCTGGAGCGAAGTTCGTCAGAAGTCGGTAGGAAGTAAGCTTCCGAATCCTAAGCTCGATTGGCTCGCCTGGTTCAAAAAACTGGCCTCCCATGAGGGAAGTTAAGACCATAAGCGAAGCCCAAATCCGTTACATTGATTTCGAAGCTCAGCTTCCTACCCAGCTCTTTCCTCGAAGCTAACTCCTCAGAGCCCGTATACCTCATGGAGGGTCCTACTGAGTGTTCATTAAGAGGAAAAAAACTCCATTTTTTTTTTTTAGTTGAGTTAGAGTGTGGGGTGTGGTTAGGGATGGGTTAGGGGAAAGTGAGGAGGGAATAAAAGATATTTTCCTCCTCTCACTTCCTCATTGTTTCTATTTGTGCTTGCTTGAGACCGGAGGAGAGAGAAATGAGAGCTTGGAGGAGAGAGCAAAGAGGAGCTTGGAGGAGCTTGAAGAGAGAACAAAGAGGGAGCTTGGAGGAGAGAACAAAGACAACCATCTATCTCAACTTTCAACTTGCAAGATTCAAAAGCTAAAGAGGTAAGCCCAAACCCCAACTCTCTCATTTTATTGTTCTATTTATGGTTTTTCCTCCTCTCCTACTCTTTCCCATTCCTTCTCTCCCCATTTTATTGCGTGTTGCCCATCTAAAGGTTGAGGGAAATGGTTTTGTTTTGGTTTATCATTCCATTTTTGGTTCTCATGGTCTTGTCTGGGACTAGGAGGCATCAAAGGGAAGAAGAGAAAGGAAGAGAGCAGCATTGAAGGAGGGTTTCAAGATGAAGGAGGGTTTGAAGAGGATGAAGAGAGCAAATGAAGGTGGGAAAGCTTCATCACACCCTGTGGGAAATTCTGTGGAACTTGATGGGAGAGGTGGTGGAACCGCCAAATTTTATGTCCTCATGATTGTCATGAAGGGAAACCTTATACTGGTTCATATACCCGTATAAGGAGGAATCTTTGTGGTGTAATGGAGAGTGATGATGGTAAAGTCCCTTGGGATTAGTGTTTCCTAACATATCCAAAGAACGGGAGACAAATATACATAAAGATAGAGGAAGCCAAAGAAAGCAGGCATGGTAAAAAGTTTCAA
Organism: Picea sitchensis; assembly: GCA_010110895.2. NCBI lineage: Eukaryota > Viridiplantae > Streptophyta > Pinopsida > Pinales > Pinaceae > Picea > Picea sitchensis. Next base: position 3,215 of record SNQJ01S0198009.1, read on the forward strand.
CTGATGATGTCTCATCTAGATTTGGTGGCACATCTCCATCTCCTCGTGGTCTACAACCCCTACATCTAAAAGAACAATAGGAGATTTCTCTTGATAATGGAGGTAGGATGAGGTGGATGCACGGTTTCTCTCTCTATGCTTGTGGTGTCCCATTCAATGTGCTTCGCTTCCCCTATTGGCATGACATGGTGGGGGCCATCAACGAAAAAGCCCCCAAGGATACAAGAGCCCTAGCTATGAGAAAGCTATAACCGTGTTACTTGACAGGGAAAAAGAAAAAGTTCAAAGAGCTCTAACACAGTTTATAGATGAGTGGGGTGCCTTTGGGGTATCTATTGTATCCGATGGTTGGACAAGTGTTAGAAACCAACATTTGATCAATGTTATTAATGTTTCTTCTAGTGCTGCGAGAAACACTGCACCACATGACTCATCTTCAATAAGTGCAACTTCTCAAACATTTCAGAGCTCTTGTTGAAAACAATTGATGAAGTTGGTCATTTTAATGTGATTCAAGTAATCACCGATAATGCAACAAACTGTAAGGGGGCAGGTGTAAAATCATTGATTAATGCATCCACACATCTTTTGTCCGGTGTTTGGTGCACACCTCGAACCTTTTGATGCATCATATTGTCAAACATAAAGAATGTGGATGGATTAATCACCAGACAAGAGAGGGAAGCAAGTCATCAAATATATCACCGTGCATACAAGGGTCAATTACTTCAACAACACCCAAAGCTTGTTTCACCTTCAATAGTCGCCTAAAAGTGAGGTAATAGCTACCAACTAGATTTGCTAGCTATTACCCCACTTTTAGGTGCTCATTGAAGGTGAGACAAGCTTTGACTGGTAAGGAGGATGAGTGATGAATGGGATGATTTAAACAGTGACAAGAAGGTGCATTAGTAGTCAAGAACAAAGTGCTTGACAGTCAGTTTTGGACACAAGTTCGGTATGTTTTGCAATACACCAAGCCAATTTATAACATGATCAAGTTTTCGTATTCAGATCGGGCCAATCATTGGGGAGGTGTAGAGCAAATGGATAGCATGCTAGGGTTGATTAAAAACATTGTTGAGCCTAAAGATGTCGCTATGTATAACCTTATTATTTGTGTAGAAGTGGAAAAACGGTGGAAATGCTAAATATTCCACTACATGCCTTTAGCATAGCGCTTAACACCAAAATACTACCATGTATCATGGCTTTCAACAGCAGCAGCTTGTGGTGGGACCAAGAAAAACCACACCAAGATCCAGGTTCAAGCAGAGAAATTCTTCAAACAATTTCTTTATAATAATTTTCTACTTATGGTTTATAAACCATAAGTAGAAAATTAGAAATTATTATGGTTTATATTCATAATTCATTTTCATTTAAGATAAATTATAATTGTCATGTGTTATATGAAAGCATTTAGACAAATCTGTCCCCATCGAGGAGGAGGTGACAAGATACCCACAATGAGCCAAGACACAATAAGGTGCCTTGGGACCAACCATGCATTAAGAGATCGAGGTAATTTGAGTTCTCTCTCTCATGGTGGAACGCTTATGATGTGTGGCACTCCACACTCAAACGCTTTCTAAGGACGGGTTCTTTCACAGGTGGTGAAGACTTATTCTACATAGAGGTGTTTGAGCACCTACAGTTTCGTCCACAACGCCAAAAGAAACAGTTGAATGCGTGTCGGCGTAGAGCTTGGTTTATGCCCATTACAACTTCATGATTGTTGTCCCACTACTAAGGAGGGAGGCAAAGGAGGATACAAACTTGAAGCTGCTAGACAACCATCCGTGAGGAGGATAATTTGGAGGATGGGTAATGCTTTTAGAGCAATTGGAGAATGCTCTTTGATGATGATGATCATGTCGAGATCACACTCCACCTACTCACCCAGCCCTTGGTCCCTTGTTCGTGACTCCAGTGCTAGGGTCTTCATCTACCGCATTGGGTTCTCAAGCTCCTCCAGTACCACTATGTGGAGGCACACGCGGCAATCGAGTTGGTGGAAGGAGGATGGGATAGTTATTTGATGTTTCTCATTTTTCATTACTATAGAATCTAGAATCTAGAATCTAGAATCTAGATGATAGATTCATAACATTTAGCAACTGGACTCTAGAGTCTAGTTTTGGACCTTGAGATCTTCACAATTCAAAGTGTATGGCCTATTTTTTAATCATAACTATTTGGTCATGACTCATGTTATTGTTGACAGCTGTTGATGACTATTTCATTCCATAACTTAATGGTCTACTTTCATTATATGGCTTTAAAAAATTTTGTGGCTGTTGGTTTGTAAACTTGTAATTGCTAGATTCTGATGGTTGATGCTTTGAATGATTAATCATTGATGTACTACCACTTACTACTATGGATGCCATTTAATGTTACAATGTACAAATATGCATGTTTTCATACACTCTAACTAATTTGTCTTTCTACATGTTTTATTTTAATATAAACGCAATATATATAAATTTATATATATATATATATATATATATATATATATATATATATACTGACGTGTATATGGACGCTTCAGCTTCAAGGATTTTGAAAATGATGCTTCCGACGCTTCGCTTCCTAAAACGCTTCGGCTTCGGCTTCACTGGACACAACATTGTGTAAAATAGCATCACGAGATCCAAGCTATGCTAGGAAAGTTTTAACTCCCAAAATGTCATTTGATGCCTCAAAATGGCTCCTCAAGGTTTCACATCCCAATTTTCCAAACTCTGGTCTTAAGTACTAAAATGGGTCTCAAGCTGATTCCCTCCAATTTTTTCAACTCTTTTAAGGATTGAGATAGAGATGACAACAATATAATGATCCAATCCGGATCAACTTCACACCAACAAAGCCATAAAAGCAAGCGACTTGAAGGACATTGGCAAGGAACAAGAGATTTAATTGATTGATGAGAATTTCTACTTTTGTGCTTAGATTTTAAATTGGTTTAAAGCACTCTCAAAATAACCAAAATTAAAATAAAAATAAATTACAGCATAAATTTTGCAACTCCTTTGGCAACGTGGGCAATTGCTAGTATATATAATTTTCCCTTTTGATTGCGTTATTTCCTGTTTTCATCTTCTTTCTTTTTTGTCAACCTTATTCACACAATTTTTATCCTTGTTCACAAACACAACTTCAATTTTCATAGGGTCACAAGTTCTAATATTGCTTTGATATCACACAAATTTTTTAAAAGAACTTAGATAATGCAGGAGAACTGGAATATGGACTTTTATTAAATGGACTTGGAATACAATGAGATAGATACAACTTTATTTATATGTTTGATAGTTGGGATACTAAATTCTCCTAGTACTAACAGCAATGTCACTAGACTCAGAATCGGAGAGGAAAAATAGCAAAGAGCTTGAATCGGATCAGGAAAAAGTCAAGAAAAAATTAGTGAATACAAAAAATAAAGATATACACGTATTTTGAATTAAAACAAAATCATTGATATTCAATAAAGCTATGTCCATACAATTGAAAATATTAATAGATGTCCAAAATTTCATGGATGAATAGGTATCTCATATATAATATGAGTCCAGACTCCAAACTGAGAGCTCGAAGCATCTGCTTATAAAAAATAATTAAATAGTTAATACTGAAGTCTGATACTAAATGGTAAACAAACTAAGAAGCAAATTCTCCCATGTCTTTGGTTGTTTGACCCTCAAGGTTCTCTGAGTCCTCAAGGCAAAAAAGGTAGACTCTTCCGATTGAAGCCAATCGGATGTAGGATCTAGCTTTGCCTCTTACAAGTGCAAATCAATAGCTGAATGATCCAAACCAGTCACCATCGTGATATATTGAAATGTGAATTAAACTTTAAACTTTAAATCAACCCTTCAAATTCAAATGATTAAGCCTTAGATAAACTTAATCTAAATCTCATGTTTCTTAGTGCTTCACCTTGTAATTGCCTCTTGCGAAGTCAGAGATTGTAATGGGCAAATACAAGGTCATTTAAGCGCTTTTGTGTTAATCAATTGTGTTTCATGGAATGTATTTTCTCAACCATGCTCCAGTTGCACTTGCAACCTAAAGCACTACAGGTCTGATTTAAGATTCTAATGGCAAATCTCTTAAAATCTAGGGTATGACGACCAAAGTTTTGCCACCAAAAACCTAGCAAGTGGCAAGGGTTTAAGAGTTAAGATTGAAGATGATAAAAAGTAAAAAAATTAAAAGAATCAAGATAATAAAATTTAATAAAACATTTAACAAACAAAATAAAGAAAATTTAATGAATTTTGATCAAACCTTCAAGTGTCTCTGACAACATTTTCATCTTTTCATGTATAGCACTGGTATAAGCAAACAATTTTGCTAGCACCTTATGATCTCGTACTTGGACAATGACATGGGTTTGGGTTTCTTGATCAGGGATGCACCTTTTAATACATGTCATAAGCCCTCTACCAACCTCCCCACCCTTATTAAATCTGGTCTTATCATAAAAATATGTCGGGTTTAAAAAGTACCCAGTAGCTGTAAGGGGGAATGTGATTGCCTATTCCAACACTCGTCAATAATATCCCAAAGAGGCATATACTTGGCCTCCTCATCCTTATATCTTCTTTTGATGGCCTCCTTGGCGAGATCCATTACGTCATAAATGTAACCCATTGCGAGATTTTCACCATTAACCATCCTGAAAGATCAAAGTCAATTGTCAAACATTTGAATTTTGATATAAATAAAATTTGAAAATGAAACGGAGTTTGACTTTGAAGTTGAACATTCAAAAAGTTTAGGAATTAAGTACCTAAGCAATTTGACAAGTGACTCCGTCACAACAATAATCTCTTTAACATCTTTCCAAAACCATCATTAAACACAAGAGCAACAATTTCAATGCCTTCAAGGGTTTTTCCATGTTTAGATGCCATCCACTCGGGTCCCAAAAACATCCTCTTGAGATTTACCTTTTGCTTAACCACAGATTGCAAGGAGATGAAATTTGTTGCAAATCTGGTCATTGCAGGATGAACAAGTTCCTTGCCTTAATTGTATATTCTCATGGTGTTGACATTTGTGTGATTGTAAATGTATTTGGTTATGGATTTTGCATCATCCACAACCTTCGGTACCCAGACAAGTCTACCAATGTCCTCAAGCATTAAATCTATGCAATGTGCCACACAAGAGGTCCAAAATATGGTGGGTTGCCTAAGCTCAAAAAGTCTTCCAACAACCATATAATTAGTTGCACTATCAGAAACAATTTGTATAACATTTTCTTCTCCCACTTCTTGATCAACTTCCTCCATTATTTCACCAATCAATTGGGCACTCTTAAGTTTTGTTCCTTTAATCTGTCCATCCATCACTCATGATGGTGCACCCTACTTTTTCCCATGTTGAACAAAACTAAAGAAGTACAAGATTGACATCATCAATGCTTTCTAACAACAAATCTGTCCTAAGGCTCTCACATGTAGGGGCTTTGAACCCTGGACATTCTTTTTCCAACTTGTGCCATCGAAGCTAGGTTGGGCACTGGGCTGTGTGGGGAGAAAAGGGTGTACTTTTCCACCTCCAATGCTCAAATTTGTAGGGATGGGAGGAGGAGGAGGTGGCATTTTGATTTGACTTTGAGGCATGCATGGAACATGAAAACTTGGGCCCGACATTGAGGATTCAATAGAGGAACTGAGGGAGGTGACAAGGGGGTATTAGAAGAAGTTTGGCCACCTGCAAGATTTTCCAATTCTGCATTTATTCTTGCTTTCTTGGCTTTAAGCTCATTCATGTTATCAACGGCCAAGTTGGATTGGTGTTTAACATCTTGGAGAACATCACTGCAAGGACCAATGTCATGGATGGGAATCTGGGCAAGGTGGTACTTGAATCTAAAAATGTCGCCACTAATTCAACTTTGCAAATTTTACATAGAAGCTTAATTGGTCCTAGAATCTCTTCACAATAAGCCCAAGCAAAGTCCTTCCCCCTTGGCATTGTCACTGTTTTGGACCTTGGTTTAATGTTTGTTGTTGACTGTTTAGGCCCTAGGGTTTAGTTGTAGGCTGTTGTTTATGGTTTAAAGTTTTAAAGTTTACTTGCAAGTTGTAGTGAAGGTTGTCAATTACTCACTGATAGGCTACAGCCTGTTTAAACTCCTGCAAAAAATAAAATAGTAAAACATAAACCTAAATAACTCAAAAGAAATCCAAAAAACCCTTAAAAAAATTCTTAAATAATAAACAACGGTGAACAAATGATGAAAACAGCCTATAGGAGTACTTCCAAGGGTGAAAAAGAAGCTAAAATATGCCTTTAATAGTCACTTGTTGAATAAAACCCCGTTGTTTTTTATGCCCAAGATGTCCAGCAACGTCGGTGGATGGCCTTAGATGGATTACGTCGTCCTCTTGTAGCTTTGTTTGTCATTGTTGGTCATTGGGTAAAGGAGAAACTAGCTCAAATATACAAAAAAATGGAAGAAAACCCACACTCACAATTCAAAACCGCGATCTATATTAAAGTTGCAATTTTGACTCACGTTGACTGAGTCAAATTTGGTTAATTCAAATTTGACTTGGGACAATTTAACTTGGCTCATTTGAAGGTTGATTCAATTCAAAAATATGATTTTCCTATTTAAATTGGGATTCTAATTTCTTTGACTAACACTTTATTCTAATGTCACCTTATTAACCTAATGCTAACCACTTAATATTCACGTGACCTTTATTACATAATAATGTGTATTTATTTAATATTGACCTATTGACTCCTAATATTATCTTTGACCCCTAATATTATTGGAGGGTTGATAACTTAATACTCCAACATGGAACATGAAAATGCAACATTTACGTTGTTGCTTTTATTGATTAGAGTTATTTTATTACATTGTTCATATTTTAATAGAACAAAGTAACTTAAGTTCATTAACTCACAAGTCACAATTTAATATCAAGTCATAATAAGGATTAAGTTGTATTTTAATATAATAAAGTGATTAAGTTGTATTTTAATATAATAAAGTGATGGTGCAGAAATTGTGATATGGGACCTTGTCTTTCTTTATGAGTTGACATTCACCATATTGAATATGTCAAGAACAATCTCTCTCACTTCGTAATATATTTAATTATTACAATTTATACTTAATATTTATTATGTAAGATTGTGTATATTAATATAGTTGTTTTTTGGGTATTATATTTGTGTTAGTTTTCTTGATTACATGTCATTCATTCTTATATATTAATTATTTTTTCTTTTTTGAGAATATTGGCTTGTCCCTTTTCTTATGAATGTTTATGACACCTTACTTATCCCAATTATTTATATATATATATATATTAATTATTATTTCTATCCTTTGGGTAATATGGGCTTGTGCCTTTTCTTATGAATGCTTATGACATCTTCCCTGTTCTAGCTTGGGCCAACTAGTCCCATTTCATCCCAACCTGTTAGGAATCCCAAATGAGGTAAATCTAGAAGAGCTGTCGACTCTAGCTATTGCTCATACACAATTTATACCAGATATTACTAGCTACTCATTACTTCAAATTTCAAAAAATAAGGCATTGAAAGGTACTGTCTGCTAGTTAGAGTATTGGGGGTTTCTAAGAACATATATGGAGGGTTCACGTCATATTGATACCTCTTTGTTAGCTAAGGGTTTTTNATCCTTTGGGTAATATGGGCTTGTGCCTTTTTCTTATGAATGCGTATGACATCTTCCCTGTTCTAGCTTGGGCCAACTAGTCCCATTTCATCCCAACCTGTTAGGAATCCCAAATGAGGTAAATCTAGAAGAGTTCTCGACTCTAGCTATTGCACATACACAATTTATACCAGATATTACTAGCTACTCATTACTTCAAAAAATAAGGCATTGAAAGGTACTGTCTGCTAGTTAGAGTATTGGGGGTTTCTAGGAACATATATGGAGGGTTCACGTCATATTGATACCTCTTTGTTAGCTACGGGTTTTTAAGCATATATATATATATATATATATATATATATGTGGAGGGTTAACTTTGCTCACGAGCGAATGCTTCATTCCAACCACTGAGCAAAGTTAACCCTCGGTATATCTGTGTATAGAAACCTTAGCTAACAAAAAGGTAATATGACGTAATGCTTTTTGGGTTATAGGTTGATTTCATTTTATCTCCTAGCAAATCGTCATTGTATTTTTTTATCAAGTAATTCATTAGACATTTGCTTTTCCTTGTATATTATGAAATTGTAGTTTGAATTTTTTTTTGAAGAATTGAGATTTTTTTTTTCTAATAATGATTTTGTGCATATGTTTTTGAGGAAAGCATGTCCATTAGGCGCCTACTGTCCAAAAGGCAGGCTAAATATTTCCTCCGGCTTATGTGACCCGTAAGTTGAGATTTCTAGTAGTACCAATTTTTTATCCCTATTGTCAATCCTTAATATGACAAATTTCTGATAAATCCAACTGTGCAAATCTTGATGTATTGGTGAAGATATAACTACCGATTGCCACCTGGAAAGGACAGTCACAGCTGTGGAGCGGCAGATCTATGGGGTGATGTCGGGAGCACAGAAGAAATGTTTTGCCAAGCTGGATTTTACTGTCCAGCTACTACCCAAAATTTATCTTGTAGCAGTGGGTACTGATTTTTTCTTTTAGCTGCATTTGCTTTCTGTCTTATTATATATCAACCGAATATTCATTGAATATGTACTGCAAAAGGAATGGAAAGGCTGCTTTTTTTGTGGCCTAGAGTATATAGCTGATCTTTTAGGTACATGGTTTCCACTAAGTTCTGTTGAATTTGTTTGTATTCACAGACATGTTATATCCATGGTTTCTTAGTATTAGTTCAGAGGAGGAAATAATTTTTCTGTATGAGATTCTGATGAATTCCAGCATTATGTGTGATTTATGCAGACATTATTGCAGACTGGGCTCTACTTCAGAGGACAGTAAGTAAACTGTAGATCCTTCCAAGTATCTTACAGCTAAGTAGACATGTGTTATATGTATATTTGTGCAAACTATTTTTATAATGAATAGTGTGATCTCTTTTTAATTTTTCAGAGACAAGATTAAGCTTTCTGCATTTTGGAATCCAACATTTCCCATCTACCGCTATAATAGTTATTAAGGCCAATAAAGAAGACCACCGCTAAAATGGTTAAAAACAGTGGGGTCCACAAGAAGGAAGACCACCACTAAAATGGTTAATAGTGAAGAGCTACAAGAAAAGTTCATCGTTATAGAGATGAAGTCAACAGTGTCAAGTTGTATTGGTAATGTTGAAAAGACACAAAAAGAATTGGGAGAAGATTTTTGACAAACAAAACAACAGATGATGGAATAACTTAATAAGAATGAGAAATGATAGCGGGGACAAGTTCATGTAGATAAGAAACGAAGATAGAGCATTAATAACCCAAATAAATCAGAAACTCGAAGACTTATTAGCTCAACCACTAACTGTCCAAAATCCACGCCCAAACTCATCTACCACATGACGTTTAGGAAGCCAAAGTAGAACTGGACATCCCAACAAAGTCAAAATTGAACCACCAAAATATGATGGCCAAGACAACGGGAAAGCTATCATGTGGAGAGATTTTTCATCATGAACCCACCTTCTAATAACGAAGAAAAAATATCGACAGCCTCATTATACCTAGAAGGAGAAGTTTGTGCCTAGTTTATGCGGTGAGTAGAAAAGGTAATTACAAATGTTCACCCAAGGCTTCCTTAAAATATTTCACTATGATGATGGTGATGCCATTTTCACCAAGTTCGCCTATCTACACCATACGGGATCGATGGATGCAGATAAGCACAAATGGGAAGTTCTTGCAACCCAAGTTTCAGGTCTTGGAAATGAACTAGTGCTAAAAATGTATATCTTAGGATTGGAGCCCAACATACGCAGTGCGCTTAAACCATGGAGACCCAAAATCACAACTGAAGCCAGAAGAACAACAAAAATGATTGAAAGAAAGCTCCTCAACTAATGAAGGGTATCCTTCAACCCACCAAAGAAGACTACTAGTTACATTCCTCAAAAGCAACAAGACGATAATAAGTTTCACCACTCATAAAAGGATAAAAGAAGAAAAGCAATTGTCGCAAATGGAGTAAGAAGTGGATTCCAGGTCACTGAGATGAAGAAAAATCATTATATCATTACAAAATGGTGAATGGGAAGGAAGTAGAAATCTTAGACACAGAACATGAAATCACTCTCGGGTTCAATTTAGAATCCAATGATAATGAAGCCATGCCAAAGTTATCGTTAGCAACAATTTCATGCGGCCAACATAATAAAAAGGAAGAAGGGATAGTCCAAAAGGAAATTATTACTCGAAAAGAAGACACATGGGAACCTATTTTAAAATATACTCCACCTCACGTGAGGAATGCTGATAAGCATCAAGACCCAATAAAAAAATTAACAGATCTTGATTCTTGCTTGCAGCAAGGAGGGGAAGATTGCAACCTAGGACCTTGAAATTCAGCGTAATCATAAAAAATAGGAATGCCACAATACTAGTAGGATTTTGGTAACCCACATAACTTTTTAGACATGAATATCGCTAAAAATTGAAACCTTTTTTGTATCCTACCAAAGACCTCACTGTTACAATAGCAAAATTGACAAGAAATCAAAGGAGTAGGAAGATGCCACAAGGTTTTTGGACAATTACAAAATTTGGAACTGCAAACAGGATTATATGCTCTGCCACTCAGTGGGATGGATATGGTATTAGATGCTGAATGGTTAATTCAATTTGGGACTTACGCCACAGATCTCAAAGAATTGTTCATGGAATTTAATTGGCAAGGAGAAAATTAAAAATTATACAGGTTTGAAAGCTTGTCTTACAAAAAAAGCGTTTCACAAGTTAACTAATAAAGAAGGGAAAGGAAATGCAAACAAACATGCGACATTGACATTGAAGGACATCAAAAAATTTATTCAAAATTTCTAACCTTAATCAAGGAAGTATTATGCAAATGAACTTCAAGGTTTCATGTTAAACAACCAGGTCGAAGAACTTCAAAATATGATGCACACATTCATATCAAATCAAGAGCTAGGTCAAACCCTGGCAACTAGATAAAGAACGATGCTTCGAAGAAGACATGATCAATTGTAGCAAATCCTATTGGCGATGCTTTGAGGTCAAAGCATCCTTGAAAGAGGGGCACATGTAGTATACATAAATATATATTAAACTATATTGACATTATTGATTGGATATATAGTAATGTGAGACCAATTATTAAGAGTCATGTCTCTTCACGTAACTAAACCCTTGATCAATATTTATATGGTCCAGAGCACTTTTTTTCCGCTTGAAATACATATCCCGGGGAAACCCACCAAGCACTTCCCTTCATTCGTAGGATGGTACCCAAGGTAAATAAGATTCTTCAGGGTTCTAGGCCAATACAACAATATATTCATTAAGAGCTCAACACATCACTTGCTGGAATTAATCCTAGGTAGGGAGGATAACACTTCTCTCAACTACTTAGGCTAGACCCAAATCACATGATTATGGGCACTTGTTGTAATCATCATTCAATAATTTATTATATTTTGTAAACATGTCTGTGTTATTTACATAATAGCAACATTGTGGTTTATTGGTTTATTGGAGTTGACCTTATTTAAAGCTGAATCACAATCAGTGGTAGAAATCATGATGCCCTAGATGCATTTGAAGCTTTGTGGGAGGCATTTAAATGAACAACAAATTAAAAACAACAATCACTACATGAAATGACAAAGACTAACAATTTATTGATAAATGATGTTTGATAGATTTGGAGGAGAGGCAAGATCATTCTTTGAGGTAAATTATCTCTTTAACACAAAATGTTAAAATTAGGCTGTTGACAGATGGGCATGAAAATAAGAAATTTTCATAATCTGGGACCAAAAGGAAAAATTACTAATCGATGTTTGCATGGAAACAAGACTGGTCAAAAAGACTAGGTGCACATGACTTTTCCATAATGAAGAAGACTGAAAAATAGTTTTGTAATCTATAAGATTGAAGTGTTAATGAGGTCCCTAAAGCTATACATTGTTTGTTAACACAATGTTTGAAATTTGGTTGTTGATGATTTGTTTGTTGTAATGGACTTGGTACTGATTCAATGGGGACAATTGTTTAAGCCATAACTGGCCTTCCAACATAGGGAAAACAATACTTATACATTTTTTAAGTGAATCCAGATAGTGTGCATGTATCCCAAAAACTCACAAAAATAAAAGAAAAGAGCAAATGTTGTTGCTTCCAAGTCACCTAGGTGCAGTGAATAAGATTGTTGGAGTCTTATGATGACCCAATTGACCTAGAAGATCTGATCCATTTTTGAGCAAACGAACCACAATAGATGTGGAATTTTTTTACAAAGTTGTGTTGTTTGGTTGTGACAGGCTTGGCCTAAAATCTGTATGGAAAACCATTTTGATTGCAGT
>SNQJ01S0198010.1:0-17225 GCA_010110895.2 Picea sitchensis
GGTGTCCCCATGGCTCCAGGTAAATCCCTCACGAGAATTGAACCTTGCCCAATGATGAAAAACTCCTCGCTTTCCACCATTGGATTCAACCCCTTTGGGCATTTGAAAGAATACTTGTTATTAATAATGGTGGTTTTGATATTTTCAATTATATTTATTTGAAAGAAAAAATGATAATAATGACTTTGATATTTTCAATTATGTTTATTTGAAAGAAAAAAATGATGAGAAAAAAATTGTTTCATATTCTTATGTTTTTCATATAAATCAGCCATGCCCAAATTAAATGTAGTTGAAAACAATTGTCCTTACTATCTTATATAAAATGGTAATGGTCTTTAACCACAAACGATATGTGTGATTTTCAATATCAATATTTATATTTATATTTAGATAAAATATTTTTTTTAAATTAATTAATTAAAAAATATTAAATAGAAATAGTAAAAAATTATTTCATGACATTAATTAATAAAATACTATATATTATAGTTAATAAGTTAAGTTATTTTGGGTGAGTTTATTAAAAATATCAAATAGTTAATAATAATCTTCAAATAATATCAAATTTTCGTTTTAGTTATTAGATATTATTAATAATCTCTCGTATATATATATATATATATATTGGTTTTTAACACACTTTACTTTATACTGAGATTATTTTCTCTCCGTACCGTCAGGTAAGCATTTTAAATCAAAATAACTTATTTATATGTTTGATAAGCTATCACATTTGCATCTCGAGAATTCCTTGGTCCACACTCGGCAAATTTGTCCCTCCCTTAAAAACAATTTTGCTTTGCCGCCTAAAAACCAATTTAGACAATTTTGCAGGGTTTGCCTCCTATAGTTTAATTGGACAAGCAAAAGATATCGACGAAAAGAAGTTGCCGCGTCATAAAGAAGACAAATTAATGAGAGAATTATGGGTACATATGATGTTGGTGTATATCTTTGTAAATATGGACTTAGTATTAAATCAATGAAGTTAAATCGCATATATGAAGGGATATATTTGTAGAGATTTGAATTTAATTTGATTATAGGATAGTGCCATATTGCAAGTACTAAAGCACATTTTAAAAATTGTTTTAATTATAAATGCTTTGTAATACAAAATAGATATAGATGTTAAATTGTTATGTTGTATTAAAATTTAGTAAACATCTTTTATGTATATATTGACATGTCAAGAAGAAATTAATAATTAATTACAAGAATAATAATAATTACAAAAATTATAGGGTTGTAGGTGTGAGGTACGATATGCAATTTTGAGGGACCAAAAGAAACTTTGATTGGAGTTTAGTAGAGGTAATTAACAAACTTTGATTGGATTTTAGGAGAGGAAATTAATAAATGAGATGAGGTGATAGCTCTTTTTTAAGAACCTAAGATGCTAGACTCAAGGAGAATAACAAGTTTATTAGTTACATGAGACTCCTAAAAAATCATCATATATATGCATCACTTTTCTTTCCCAAAAGATAATATTTGGGCACAGATTATTCATAGATCACTAATGGAGGTGTTGAGGTTCGGCTTTGTAGATTTCTTCCATGTGTTGTAGGATGAAAATTGATTAGGAGATCTCTTAGCCAATGAAGCCACATGATTGAGTGTTAGAACATTAAGTACAAAAGGGTGAGACACGACAACTAGTAAAGTTCCTTTAAGAGAAAGAAACATGGATTAACACTATGAGAATGTCGGTACCCTCACACACTTTGTAACATCCCCATTTCCAAACCCCAAACTAGAGATGTATATTGTAAATATAGCATGTGGCCGAGAGCCAAGAAATGTATATTCTAAATGTGATGTATGGCTGAGAGCCAATATGTAAACAATGTAAATTGAAATATAATGAATAAAATGTATCGCTAGGTGCACACAGACACGGATGAAGATTGGGGGCTAAGTATCCACAAGAAAGGGTAGGGGTCCAAGGGGGTTAGTTATCCATATCTATTAAACCAAAACTTATTTTCTATTTTTCTCTAAATTATCCTTGCCATGAATCTTCCATTAGTTGTTGAGTGTTCTAGAGCCCAATCATTGAATTTATGTAAGAGGGTTGGTGTGAGATTCACTTCCCATAGTTATTGAGAGCATGGGGGTTGAGTACAATCATCTTGGGGAAGAGTGCAAGTCAAGTAAGCAAGACAAAGAGAGGAAATGTGTATGGGTAGGGGACAATAATTATGCATTCACGTTTTTTCATAGAGAGCTATTTTTACATGGATTTTTCTAACTAGCAATGGAGTTCTGAGTGTGAGAGCTTGTAGGAAACTATTGTGGACATGTTTGGATTCTTTTCGGATCTGTAATTTCATGGAGAAAGAGTCTTTTTTCCTGGGAGCGACGAGCTATTCTAAATTTTTCAAAGGAGCATGTGTTTGGTTGTTGGGAGAATTTTTGTTGCAGTTGTGAAATTCCTAAAGTCCCAACAAGAATAATTCTTGTCCAACCTATACCAGAAGCCCTGGAGGGGAGTGGAAAGGCCTGAGGAACTGTGAGTTGCAATGAAGGGGGATTCCATCCCTTGGGTTGTGCATGTTGAGGGGAAGAGTGCAGGTGGAATAGAACTAGCTGTGAGTTTGACTGTTGAGAGGGGGACATTATCCATCCTTGGGGACCACCGTCTCTTGTGGATTCATAGCCCCATATTAGAGGTGTCTTGCTATTGAGAATTGGAGCTACACGGATACGGTTGGGAGGAATGTTCGTTGTCTGCAGTGGGTTGCACATTTCATTAAGATAAGTGTTCTTATGTGTTGTGTTTATTCATGTTAATTGTTGAGACAATTGTTGTGAAATTTACTCTGATTTATATTTGGTTATTAATGCTTGTTGTGAGCAGAATGATGCATTTAAATCCCTGTTTATGTGGTTGAATGTTGTTGTATGTTATTTAGTTGTTCTATTCACAATTAGGCAATTATATTTACATTTTTGGGAAGCATAGACAGTTACAGGTGAATGAATGTCACACTAAGTATTATTTCTACATATAGATTTAGTAAAAAAAAAAATTAATGGGTTGTTTTAGGAGTGACATGACCCAACTGGGGGATAGGTATGTTACAAAGTAGCATTAGAGCTATTGGTTCAACATTGGACCCGTATGGGCCAACAACAAGTGTGAATTTGGATAAATTCGTTGTTACAGACTTTGGTTTGAGTGAATTGGGAAAAACAATGGAAAACCATAGTGAAAATCTCCAATTTCGTGGGAGAAATCAAGATTAGTTTCCAAGAATTTTCTGAGACATTTTAATGGTGTTGAACAACCAGATTGTAGAGTTAAATTTGTCCTGCAATGTTGAATTTTGTGTTTTAATGGAGGCTAATAGAGCTGGGAGAGTTTAAATAATTGACGACCAAGATCTCTTTTGATCCTACGATCAACGACCCAGATTCGTTTTAATAAATTTATAAATTCCCAAGGATTTCGAAGTTTGGAAAGGTTTCCAGAATGATGGATGAGATTCACTTCGGAGGTTAGAATTTAAAGGATATCGATGGTCCATATTCACCTACATTATGTTCAAAATTTACCAAGTGTTGAATTTCTCCAACTGAATTCGTCGATGGTCGATGGTCAAATCAATGAGATTTGTGGCGATTTCTAAGTTTATCGGTAGAACTCATTGATGGTTGATGGTCAAATCGACAAGTTGGGAGAAGAGTGGGTTCAACCAAAAGGAGTATCTGATCGTCAATGACCAATGGTTAGGGATTGACATATTTTAACCAAAATTTATAAGTGTCGAGGTTTTCCAACAAAACTTGTCGATGGTTGGTGGTCGGTGTCATCCAAATTCCATGAATCATTTTCAACTGTTGATGGGATTTTCTGATGTTGATAGGCCGATGGTCGGGCATCGACCAATTTGGCGAAGTGTTTCAAAACAAGTGACAAAATTCATCGATGGCTGACGAGATGATGGTCAGGCATCGACCAACTCGACAAGGATTTTGGGTCGTCCAAGAGAATCGATTGATGGCCAATGGAGGAAATAGGATGATGATGTCATCATCCATGTGTCATGACACGTCAACATCCACTTGTCATGCCACACCACCCAATTTGACGCCTCAAGATGACATGCCATTCCACGTCAACCTCCATGTATCATTCCATGTCAGCATTTGCAATGTCATCCAAAATAAGTGGTTGATGGCCGATGGTCAAGTCGACCGATTTGGGGAAGTGTTTTTGAAATTCATCAGGGATTGTTTATGGGCCAATGGTCGTGCATTGACTGAATTAGTGAGGATTTTTAGTTTACCAACGAAAATCGTCGATAGTCGATGGTCGAATCGATTGATTTAGAGTTGTGCACAAAATTGGTCATCGGGGAGTTGGGTCGATGGCCGACAGTCGGGTCAGCAGTTTGGGGAAAATGTTGTGCATGCCCAAAGGAGAATTTCGATTGTCGATGGCCAATGTAGCATGAATTAGAAACTCATATTCCACGTGATTTGAGATCAATAGTTCATATTTAAAGAGATATTATAGTAGTAAAATAGTCAATTTTTTAATAAATTTTCGAGCTTTTACAGGTCACAAACTTGTGAGCCAATTTTGAGGCCCTAAACAACGTTTTTAGGTAGTCGGAACCAATGAGAACAAAGTGTACAAACATACACTTTGTCTCTGCAGCTCAAATAAAATAACTCAGAGAGAGCTATCCAATGAGCTAAATGGTTCGCAAAATGGAGCTCGTATGAGGAAGTTATAGCCAAAACAGTGAGGGAAAAATTTTGGCACCAAAGTTACTTCCGGAGGAAATAAATTCATGCTCAGAAGTCTGTTTGGGGCATATGAGAAGTCAATGGAAATATTATAACCCAACAAGGGTAAATAATATTTTGGTTATGGGTACCTAAAAATGTGTTGGGAGTGAAAGAAGGCACGTGTAGCATACACAGATAAATTGGGTAAAACCATGAAAAATTATTCGGACCATAACTTTAAGCTCAAAGCTCAAATTTGAGCAAACGAATAGTCATTGGAAAGGTATTGAGGAGTAGAAAACATTTGTCAACCTTGAATTTTAAATTGGGTGTTATATTTTCTCAGAAATGGATAAAGAGATTGTTGTAGTAGTAAATGAGTGGAAATTGCAGCATGTGGGTGTTGTAACTTTTCGCTCAAAACTCAGAATAAGGCATGAGAACAGTTTTTGGAAAGTTGTCTCAAAGAGGAATGCATTTAAGAAATTGTACTTGGGAGTAGTGCATTAATATTCTTCATAATTTAAAATGAAGAATGACTTGTAATCTAATTATGAAATATTTCGCAATATGCTTAATTCTAACAACAATTGTTGCATACACATTCTTGTAGAATTAGAAATACAAAAGAGCGAACTTTAGTTCCTACATGAGAACTAGAGATGTGGAGGATTCTCAAGGGTATTACATCCATGAAGAAGAAGTTATACATCTACATTTCAGCATGGGTAATGTTGAGACTGAGTCTAATGGAAGAAGAGACAGGCATGATCATGTAACTATGACAATCCTGCAAAAATAAGTGTATAACTATAGGGATGATGATGAGAGGATCAAGAAGAGATACTTCAAATATTGAACATGTTGTAGAATAAATTCAACAAACATTCAGGAACAAGGAAATAATCTAATGCCAAGCAAGTGGAAGTGTCCAGGTCTCAGGATAGGAGGGATGATCATGGAGGATCTAGACGATCAATGAGTACTAGAATGCATCAACATCATCATTCCCTAGGACACTTGACTAGAAAAACATATGCATGTTCAAGGTCGGAAATCATTCCAAGTATAACTCATCTCAAGCACCAGAGAAGGAGACATGGGTCGGATAGATTGCAAGGGGAATTGAAGAAAATCAAGCCACCATCATTTGATGAAGAAAACAAGAAAGGTGAAGATGACTAAGCATGTTTACTGGGAATGAGGAAATATTTCCAATTGCATAAATACTCATCAAATGCAGAATCCATAATTGCATCCTACCACCTTTGAGGGAAGGCATATATGTGGTGGGATTGGTTGAAGCAGGTTAAGCACCTTGATGGGAAGAGAATTTCTTGGAAGTAGTTCAAGAAATATTTTCAACAAAATTACTTGTCAGAACAATATTACGACAAGAAGATGCAAGAGTTGTTTGAACTCAAACTTGGGAACATTAAAATGAATGAATATGAGAGAAATTTCTTAGAACTTATCAAGTATGTGAGCTTCCTCAGAGATGAGAAGGTAAAAATTCAGAGATTCCTAAGTGGATTTCCATCCTTTTAGAAGGATAAAATTCAGTTTGATGAGCCCGAGAGTTTAGAAGAAGACATAAGAGAGGCCAAGTATTTGTTTGAGAAAAATAGATTAAATCCAACTTTCCAAAGGGCCTGGGATGACAAGAAGAAAGGAAATATGGATCAAAGGAAGAAAAGATTCAAGCCACCTTTCATAAGGAATATATCTCAATCATATTAGCAAGGGTATCCATCTCAAGGTCATTAGAAAGTGACAGAGTCCTTTCAAAATAGGCCAAGGAAGCAACCCATAAAGTGTTGGGGATGTGAAGGAGATCACATGTATAAAGATTTTCCTCACCAAGAATATAAGATGAAAACTTTGCATAACATCAAGAAGGAGGAGACAGTATAGGACGTGGAAAAAAACATTCCAAGGATCTATGCATCCTAGGACAATAGACAAGAAGACTATCAATCCCACATTATTGAAGTGGAAGGTAAGATTGATAATCAATCCATAGTTATTTTAATTGATTCTGGAGCTAACCATAGCTATATAAATCCAAAGCTAGTTGAAATATTTAAATTGAAGAAATCTAAGCATGAAAATTCTTGGTTAGTTCAACTCGCTACTAGAACCAAAAGAATAATTAATGAACTTGTTAAAGAATGCCTTTTAAACATGAATGGAACTAACACTAAGGAAAAATTGAAAATCATACACTTGGGTCTTATGACTGCTTGATTGGCATGGATTGGCTAGAAAATCATCATGTTGTTTTAGATTGTTATAACAAGTTTTTCACATGTCTTAATGAAGAAGAGAATTCAAGGATTGTGAAAGGTATTCCAAGGAATATATATATTCGATAGATTTCAGTACTACAGTTGAAAATAAGTTTTAGAAAAGGGTGACAAATATATGAAAACCATATGGAAGATCCAATGAAGGATAAGGAGTCAAGTCTTGAAGATTATCCAATATTGAAAGAGTATGAAGACATGTTTGAGGAGTTGCTAGGATTTCCACCAAAGAGGGATATAGATTTCTCAATTGAATTAATGCCTGGAGTTTCCCCAGTATCTAAGACTCCATAACTACAAAATGAGCATGCCAGAGCTAAAAGAGTTGCAAATTCAATTAGAAGAGTTTTTAAAGAAAGGGTGCATACACCAAAGTGTTTCTCCTTGGGGTGCCTAAGTTATTTTTGTAAAGAATAAATATGGAACACCGAGGTTATGTATTGACTTCAGATAGTTGAGCAAGGTTACAATCAAGAATAAGTATCCTTTGTCAAGGATTGGTGATATTTTTGATCAGCTTAAAGGAGAAAAGATATTCTCTGAGATTGACTTGAGGTTAGGATATCATAAAGTGAGAATCAAAGAAGAGGAAACTAGAAAAATGACCTTTAGGACAAGGTATGGACACTATGAGTTTGTAGTGGTGCCTTTTGGGTTGACAAATGCACTAGATACATTTATGTGTCTAATGAATGGGGTGTTCAGATATTTCCTGGACAAGTTTTTAATTGTATTCTTGGATCATATTATCATATATTCCAAGACATAAGAGGAACATGAGAAACATTTGAGGATGGTGCTCCAAGTGTTGAGAGAGAACCAATTGTATGCCAAATTAAGTAAATGCACTTTCTAGCAAAAGTAGATCCATTATTTGGGTCACATTGTTTTGGAAGAGGGCATAGTAGTGGATCCAGAAAAGATTGAAGTAATCAAAATTTTGCCAGTGCCAACAAACATTTTAGAGGCTAGATCATTTATGGGTCTAGCTAGTTACTACAAGATATTCATTGCGGGATTCTCCAAAATTGCACACCCAATAACATCTTTGCAAAAGAAAGGATTAAAGTTTGAATGGAGTGTTAAATGTGAAGAAAATTTCCAATGCTTAAAGGATTTGTTAACTAGTGCACCTATTTTGAAAGTTGCAAATCTAGATGAGGATTTTGTTGTGTGCCCAGATGCATGAAAGGAAGCGATATGTGGAGACCTTATGCAAAATGGACATGTAATTTGTTACGAGTCTAGAAAATTGAAGGAAAATGTAATAAATTATGCCACACATGACTTAGAGTTAACAAATATTGTAACATCCCCAGTGACCCAACATGTTGGGAAACGCCATAGAGGAACATATTACTGCTCTGATACCAATTTTCAATGTCCCCAACCACCCAACACGCCGGGAAATGCCACAGAGGAACATCTTACTTCTTTGATACCAATTTGTTTTAACACCCCCGGCCACCCAGGTCGGGCCATGCTATCTCGTAGAAATAACAATTATCATCTTCTTATAAATATAACCATAGACAAACAACATATTATGTTAATACACAAATTGATGTGGAAATAACAGTAAAAACATACATGAAATAATCCCGACAAAACCATAGATGTAACAACATATATAAATACATAACATGTGAATGAACATGGGAAATGAAAACTTATATTTTAATTGAGATCCACCAACTGCGTGCAGACCTTCCATGAACCTCCCAGCCTTAGACCACGCTACTCATCACACTCAGCAGTGGGTCACCCCCGAGATGGGACTAAGCTCCACCCAGGGCAAGTGAATCCTAGACTAGGTTGAGATTACAGGAGACTGCACAGTGCAATTGGAAGGATTCTCTCCAAGAGCCTTCTTACGCCCACTACTCATGGACTCTCATTTCCCACATGCATGTTCCACACCAGGAATATGGACCTTCATTGTTCCACAGTCCATCGGTTGCTCCACTTCCCCTTTCAGGGTCCCGATAATAGTTTGGATTAGGAATTCTCAGAGCTTTGTAGCTGGTGTTGGACTCTCTCTAGGAGAAAATCACTTCCCAACAAACTCTCTTACCTCGAGAGAGTTTCTCACCGTCCTGAGAAACTACCTCTTCAACCATGGGCCTGACAACCTGCTTCTTCAACCAACTTCAACTCATTTCCAACAAGGTGAGGAAAACAAAAAAGGTTCAATATAGCTCAGGGAATGGAAACAACCACAATTTGGTAAGGCACAACATGGTTTTGGAAAGTGAAAATATGTTGGGCTTCACAGGAAAACACAGGTCGACTTCCCTAGTTATTGGTTTCAGAGGTGCGTCCAAGATGTAGAGGTCCACGACGGAGGCCCGACAATTTAGGCGAAGGATGGGAGAATGGGGAGCGAAGCCCCCCAATGATATGACTCTCCAACTTTAACTGCATGCGCCCAGGTCGACACCTATCTTCCTAGAGCTACATGCACTCCATTTAGCATCTGTTCCCTTTCCCAGGAACTTAGGATATCTGGGTTTATTTTTCCCCAGTTTAATATTTTCATTTTTCAGGAATATATTATAATATTCCCTTGGGTTAATCCCTCTAGATTAGCCCCTCTTTCTTATCCTCTCAGTTCCATCCCTTTCCCTACCTAGTGAAGCTTCGTCCCCCATCACTCTTTCTTCGTGGTCGGTCTACACGCAGTGATGTATAATTTTTATTAATGATCTGTATAATTACATAAACAAAAATTAGGCTTATTCGCCTTAGCATCCATGATCTTCATCATATAACACTAAGCCTACCATCTTATCAACACTCAGCTCACCAGCCTATAAACATCAATACATTTCACAGGGGCTCGGCCTGGGGTATTACAATCCCCTCCCCTTATTTTTTCACTATCCTCAGTGTGACTCATTTACATAATATTAACAAGATTTTCAAAATATTCAAAAAGATGTGGGTACTCTACCCACATAGCATCCTCATGCTCCCATGTCACGTCCTCAGGACCGTACCAGGTCCACTGGACCTTTACAAGCCCTATGGATCGATTCTGGAGCTGCTTTCTCTTCCTATCCAATATGCACACCAGATGCACTTGCAATGTGCCTTCTTGATCCACCTGAATCACATTCCAATCAATCACATGATTAGGATCAGGTACATACTTCTTGAGAAATGAAACATGAAATACATTATGAACAGTTATGGATGTAGGAAATGAAAGCATATAAGAAATTGGTCCAATCCTTTCTAGGATTTCAAATGGTCCACAATATTTGGCTGCCAACTTGGAAAAATTTCCCAGCTTCAGTGAACTTATGTTGGCTTTTACTTTCAATAAAACATGATCACCCACTTTAAACTCACTGTGGTTTCTATTCTTATCAGCGTAAATGTTCTTCCTGTCTTGGGCAGCCTTCAAATTCTGCTTAATCTTCATTGTTTTCTCTTCCATTTCCTTGAGCAAATCTGGCCCAACCACTACCCTATCAGTTGGGTTATCCCAACTTACTCGGGTGTTGCACTTTCTGCCATAAAGTGTTGTAAATGGGCTCATCTTCAGTGATGCTATATACCCATTGTTGTAACAAAATTATACCAAGTGTAGATAATCCTCCCATTTAGATGGTTTGTCCATCACATACATTATTAACATATCTTCTATCACTTGGTTCACCCTCTCTGTCTTCCCATCAGACTCGGCATGATAAGCAGTGCTAAAGTTCATATTTGTTCTGAACCCTTTGACGAACCCTTATCAGATAAATCGATAGGTGAGGACACTAACTGATCTCCCTAGATCCACCTAGATCTAGAACAAAACACACCAAAACATGACGCTTTCCTTAAGTTTTAAATATTGGATTTACTAACTAAAGAGGAATGGGTGACATACCATTTAAATGTTTCTTCCTCTCGCTATCGCCATCCTAGCTCCGTTCCAACACTCATACAATGATGATCCTATAAAATAACACAACCAACGAAAGTGATAGTAATAGCATAAACTCAATATAAACCTATGTATGTGATCAAGGAATCATACAATAAACACAACAAGCTTTATAGGAAAGAATCATATTCTTGTATCATATTAAATGTGAAAGAGAGATTACAACCATGGCCTTGATGTCGTGGGTCCCTTCCCATTGTCCTTTGTTTCACCACACACTTCCATTCCAACAATTATGAGAGAACGGATTTGATAATGTTCTGTCTAATGACAGGAAAATCTCAAAGCCACTCAACCAAGCTAATAATTCCAAGCCAAATCCAACTTATCCTGACAAAGGAAAAACTCAAAGACACTCCAACCAAGCTAATAATTCCAAGCCAAATCCAACTTATCCCTTCTCCATGAGAGCTCCTCTCCTTTTATAAGATGAAGAGGATAAGGTGAGGGGGTTAGGATGATCCCACTAAATCATGAAAGCGAGTAAGATTCAAACCATTTGGATTCCACCTCACCATGGAAGTTTCTCCTTCTAGAAGATTCGAGAAAACACTTGTTTTTCCCACGTGTAAGCATTCTCACACCCTGCCTATAGAGAAGACTAGGAACTCCTCGCGACCTAGCTATCATGTAGCCTGCGAGAATCAGGCATTCTCGCACCCTAGCTATAATGCAGTCTGTGAACTTCCTTTTTTATAGGGTTTTTACAAAGGAAAATGCAACTTCTTTTCTCAGGAAAAGTTCTTCTCCCTTCCTTCTTCAAGAACTTGGGCCACTGACCCCTCCGAAGGCAAAAGATAGGTTTACATCATTAACGGTCATAGGGATGACAAAAATAATGTGTAACAAACCCCTTCCAGAACTTTGAGGTAAATTTTGGGTCTCTGTCAAACACAATTGTCTTGGGTATTCCATGCAATCGTGCTACTTCCCTAGTATAGATATCGACAACATTAGTTGCCTTGTGAGTAGTCTTCAATGGAATAAAATGGAAAGCTTTAGTAAGCTTATCCACCACCACCATGATAGAATCATGTTGCTTGTTTGTTTTGGGTAATCCTGTGATGAAATCCATTGTCACCACTTCCCACTTCCACTTAGGAATGGGTAATGGTTTTACCAAACCAACTGGGTGTCTATGATCATACTTTACCGTTTGGCATTCTAAGCATTTAGTTATGTATTCAGCAATCTCCTTCTTCATGCCCAACCAATAATACTAGCTCTTGACTGCTGAAACTATTTTCTGATATCCCGGGTGTCCTGAATAAGGCACATTATGCATCTCTTTTAAAATATCTCTCCTCAATTCTGGATAATTGGGTACATAGACTCTATTTCTATATCGAAGGATTCCATCAATTCCCAATTCATAATCCTCAACCTTCTGCTGCATTTTACGTTGCTACAATTTTGTTACTAATTCAATGTACTGCAAATATGAATTTTCAGCCTTAGAGATTCTGCCTTCAGGATCCGTCTAATACATGTTGATGGTTGTAGTATGCATTTCATGAACTCTCCTACTGAGTGTATCCACCACTTTGTTCTCCTTTCCTTTGATGTTCTTGATATCAATATCATACTCATAGAGGAATTCCAACCACCTACTCTTCCTAGCATTCAGAGTTGGTTGATAAAATAGATACTTCAAACTATGATGGTTTTTCCTGAGTTCAAACCTCTTTCCCATGAGATAATGTCTCCATTTCTTTAGAGCATGTACAATGGATTCCAACTCCAAATCATGAGTGGCATAGATCCTTTCATGCTCTTTCAATTTTTTGGACTCATAACATATTACAAACTCATTCTGGCTGAGGAATCCTCCCATTCCTTCCTTACATGCATCTGTGCAAACCATGAAATCCTCATTCGGATCTGCAATCTTCAAAATTGGAGCACTAGTTAATAACTGCTTCAATTGTTGGAAGCTTCTCTCACATTCTTCCATCCATTGAAATTTCTTCCCCTTCCTCTGCAAGGAAGTGATGGGGTGAGATATTCTTGAGAAACCTGCAATGAACCTTCTGTAATAGCCAGCTAGACCCATGAAGGATCTGATTCCTGTCACATTCTTCGGCACTGACCATTCTCTAATGGATTCTATATTCTTAGGATCCACGACTATACCATCCTTTGAAATGATATGCCCCAAGTAGTTAATTATATTTTGATAAAATGAACACTTGCTCAATTTGGAATATAGTTGATGCTTTCTTAGCACCTACAACACCATCCTCAAATGATTCTTGTTCTCTTCCTTTGACTTGGAATATACAAGGATGACATCTAGAAAGACAATGACAAACTTGTTCAAATATTCCTTGAAAACACCATTCATTAAGCACAGAAAAAAATTGGGCGTGCTTGATAACCCAAATGGCACCATTGTGAACTCATAATGACCATACCTTGACCTAAAGGCGGTCTTGTTGATTAATGTCTCATATTTCTTCTTCACGAACAAGACTTGGGAACCCCAAGGTGATACACTTAGACATATATACCCGTTCTTCAGAAGCTCTTCAAACTACATTTGCAGTTCCTTCAGTTCTGGTGTACTCATTCTGTAAGGAGTTTTTGACACTGGAGCTACTCCATGCATCAGGTTTATGGAGAAATCAATATCTCTCTTTGGAGGTAGTCCTGGTACCTCCTTGAACACATCTTCAAAATCTTCCAGGACTGCATGATCCTCAAGATTTGGTACTTTATCCTTAGATGCTTCCTCCATATGGGTTGAAAATATTTGACGAACTTTCCTGTAACACTTCTGTAGTTGCATTGCTGAGATTTCTCTGATAGAAACTAATTTGGTAATTCCTTGGATTGTTCTCCAGTTTCCTTCCTCATCCAAGAAAGTGAGTTCCTTGTTATGGCAGTCTAAAATTGCATGGTGTTGTTCCAACCATTCCATACCAATTAGACAGTCATAGGAACCTAACGATAAGATGTTCAAATATTCCCTTGTGCTTAGTCCATTCATGTCCATGAGACATGACTTAACCATTTCAGTAACTTTTCTTTTGGCTCTTGTAGCTAGCTGCACTAACCAAGATTTTCCATGCTTGTTTCTTGGAAAATGCAAACTTTCCACAATCTTTGGACCTATATAACTATGACTAGCCCCTGAATCAATTAAAATAGTAAATGAATGGTTATTGATCATACCTTCAACTTCAATCACGTGTGATTGAAACTCAACTTTCTTGTTGTCCAGGGATGCATAGATCCTTGGTATTCTACTGCCCATGTCCTCCATTGTTTATGCTTACTGAACATTGCAGAAAGCTCCCACTTTGCCATTTTTCTGGGGACAATCTCTATAGTTGTGGTCTCCCTGACAACCCCAATGTAATGCCCCCCACCTCTTAGAGAGGTGATGTGGAGACTCAGTGGCCTAGGCACCCCCACTAGGTCATACTCTTACACTGAAAGGGGAATTCAAGGAGGCTAAAGTTATATTTTTAAGTTGACTTAAGAAAGGAAAAGGGATTAAGGGTAAAAGATAACTCAACAAAAGAATAGAAGATTAACCCTGGGAGTTAACCTAACTCAACAGAGAATTAGAAGGAAAAGTATAAGTAAGAGGCTGGGGTGCACCTATTAGGCATTATCGTTTTGGATTAGCATTTGCTATTGCTCTTGAGCATTCAGTTTGGGGGTTTTGTTGTACAAACCCTTGTGAGAAAATCAGTGGTGAAATATCCACTCACCTTGTTCCGTAGCTTGGTCTCGGGGATGAAAGACTCCTCCACACCATTCTAGTCTCAGCCCATATCCATCTAGTGCTTCAGAAGGTAGCAGGCCGTACTGTTCTTGTGTTTCCAGCAAGGGCACACCATCATCTAGAGGGAGGTTCGATACAGCTTATCCTGAGGGCCTGGGGCCATTACGATAGTTAGATTTTGTTTGTAGGGGAAGGACCATCAGTTTGAGGGATTTTATGGAGGGTTATCATCATTCTACATTTGTCTGTAGATTGGGACGTCTTGGAGCCATAGGGGACGTCCTGTGATTCAGTAAAACTCAGATCTAGGGAGATATGCTCGAGATCTGAGTCCGAAACTTCTCCCACAGGATTCTCATAGCCCAATCTATATTCTTGGAGAGTTTCAGATCATTTGGAGGCTTCCTTCATCAGGGTTGAACCAGCTAGGGTTTTAGTCATCCAGTGGGGTGCACCATTTAGCGGAGGAATTCAGATCTACAGGATTTGAGAGTGGATTTGGGAATTTGGACATCTGGGTTGTCCCTACAGTTGCCCGATCTATCATTTGGCATATTTCTCGGGATGATTGGACACTTTTGGTAGCAGGGCCGAATTATTGAGGGCTTCAGCATTCTAGCAGGGCGAGGCACTTTCCATCTTGGAGGTTGAACATTAGTACGACTCAGATCTACTCGATTCAGTCTTCATTGTATATCCAGACTTTGGAGGATTAGTTTGTATTGTCGGGAGCATTTTGTAGCAGCTCATATCTATTGCTTGTAGGGCCATCTAAGGTTTATGCCAGATTGACCATCTATTGTATTGATCTTACATTGCTCATAATAAAAAGGTCAGATCTTGGCTTGTGCTTCTACATATTGAATATATTTTGATCTTCATGTGTTGATGAATCTTGTATGCACTTAATAACTCAATAAATACCTGCACATCAATAGATCAGTAGTAGTTAGTGATTCTAAGAAATAATTTGGCTTGGTATCATTACAGTGGTATCAGAGCTTCGATCCTCCAAACCTTTGGAAGGATAGGCGCATGCAAAGGTACAACGGTAACTTTATGGGTCGGAGGAAGAAACCCAATAGTGAAATAGAGGCCGAGATGGAAGGATCCAGAGATGACCATGAAGCTGTAGAATTGACTCTCGTAGCAGTGGAATTTAACAAGTTCCAGCAATCCGTCAACCGCACGGAAAGCACCTTGGTCCGATATTTGGATGAATACCATGAAACCAACAGGAAGGGACAGGTTGAGATTTCTGAAACATTGAAGAAAGTTGACGAGAACCTGCAGATAATGAACATGAACCAATCCAAGCTAACTGCATTTCTAATGGAAATGGCACATAAGGGGAAAGAACCTAATACTTATGGGCATAAGGAGGCCGGTGGATCCAATGGGATCCATGAGGAGATCAAACATAATCCGGAGAAAGCTTCTAGATCCGAGGGGAGTTTGGAAGGAGACACGCTCCAGGGTCAAATGGGTAGCAGGATCAATTCGAGGAGATATATACCCACATTCACAGATGAACAACTTGGTCGACATATGAGTGGCAGAGCCAACTCGAGACCATATATGCCCACATTCACAGATGATCTAGGGCAACAGGAATTGGTTGAAGATTTTGTGGGACAATTGGCGAGGAGTACCAATGAATACTACAGTTTGGATATGAAGATCCAAAAATAGATGTCCCTAGACCAGTATTGTCAACTCAAGTTCATAAATCAACCCAGGACGAACAACAGGGGCAGCTTTGAGTTTGAACGAAGAGCGGGAAAAATGGAAATTCCATACTTTGATGGTACGACCAAGATGATAGCTCAATCTTGGGTACAAAAGTTGGATACTTACCTACAACTCAACCCCATGAGGGAGATGGAGGCCATCAAATTTGCCACTATGTACCTGGATGGCAAGGCTCATGATTGGTGGTATCATGGACTCACCACACTCGGCCATAATTAGATTATATCCTATATAAAGTTCACTCAGAGGCTCATTGATAGATTTGACCAAGGAGATCCTGAGCTACATTTCCGAGAGCTTACCCAACTCAAACAAACAGGTATGGTTGAAGTGTATATTGATGAATTTTAGGGATTGGTAGTTGTGGTACAGGATATGTCCCCAACAAGGTTCATGATGCTTTTCACAGAAGGGTTGATGGAACCCTTGAAGGGTTGGGTAAAGGCCTTTAAACCCCACAACCTACAGGAGGCCATTTGGAAGGCGAGGGATTTGGGGCCAGCTGTGAAGCCTAGATTCATACCTAGACCACCTCTTAACAATGGAGGAAGGGATCAAAGACCTCCAATGAATCAGGGGGGACGTGACCCAAAGGGATTTGATAGGGACCGTGGTAGGATAGATGACAACGCCAAAAGGGAACTGAGGAGAAAGCAACTCTGCTTCACTTGCAAAGAACCTTGGAATCCATCACATAAGTGCATGGGACGTGGCCAGGTTCACTATATAGAAGTTACCTCGGACAATG
>SNQJ01S0198011.1:13567-30552 GCA_010110895.2 Picea sitchensis
GAATCATCGTGAGCGACTGTCGCAGTCGACCCTCATGGCATCGTGGGTCCTCTCGAACTAGGTAATCGTTAACCTACAGTTCGAGCCACGGCAGGAGTGCTAGCAGGCGGTGGCAGGGCTATTGTCCACCCCTCTCCCTCAACCTCTCTGCAAATCATGAGTGGCCCCTTTACTCGATATGTGAGTCTAGTCGGCAAGCTATCGTCAGCCTGCATCAACAATAATCATGTCAGAAATCTCAACAACAAATCATCGAATCGAATGAAACATCATAGTAAACATATCACCCAAAAGCACACTCCCTGACTCAGTCCGGATTCCAAGGGGGTTCTACCGATGCCTCTGCATCCTCAAGGTCAAAAACCCTGCACACTCAATAAAACTGAGTCAATAGCACCTGTCTACATCCCATAGTAACACATCGTGTCATCTGTCAATCGCATCATAATCAAGTATAAATGGTCTAACATCATAAAATTTCAGATCACTTGCGAGCAAGTGTCCTCAAATAATAAGTGTTCTCAGTGCGCCAGAGCGGGATGTTACAAATTTCTCCAGAGTAACTTTGCTCTCAAAGTTGAATGCTTTCTCCTTATTTTCCATAGGTCAAAGTTGTGCTCTTATAGCCTTTAAGATGCAACTTAAGGGTCAAGTCATAACATTTCCAGTATATGGAAGGCTAAGGATCAGAGATCTCCTGTCGTGACATGGAAACCCGACCTCATTTTGTATTTTTTGGCACAAATCCTGATGTACGTGGGTTGTAGTGGATCAACAAGCATATATTCATCTTGCATAGCAGATAGGGAGCGTATATGTGGAAAAATGTATATTTTTAGCTCTGGATTTATCAAAAGGGGATGATAAGTCTGCAAAGGGAAATGGAAAAATGCCCTCTGTGCAAGATAGCAATGGTGAGGCAAATCTTGCTATAACAATTATATGGACCTATATTAGACTCGACTAAAGTGTAATATATGACTAGAGCTCTAATCCCATATGAGTTATAACATCAATATTATTCCCTAAGTAATGATAGAAGAAACATGGACCCTTCATTAAATGTAATGATACTAGTATGATTACCCTTTTCCCATACCTGCTTGAATACAATCTATGTTATAGAGCTCATATTAGTGTAATACAAATGCTTAAACTAAACACAATGACTAGACTGTAACAACTTGGAATCCATAACTCTTAGTGGTATCACTTACAGCTTATTCAAGCTAACTAAGCAAGCTCATATTGCTTTGATTACAGCCTTGTTAATCAGTGTTCTTAAGCTTGTTACTAATCTTCATTAGCCTTACATCATACTTATTATAGATATGACGTATCCTTGCAATGGTTTGTTCATTACTAGTATAACGACAACTCCTTACGTAATCAATTGATTAGGAGTTACTGATAACATAGCATGCTAATTGGTTAGTACGAATACACTTGATTACCTTACTTGCACTCAATACTAGCTCTTATCCTAATAAGGTGTATCGTGTCTCACATACATACCTGTTGTATTCATGTTCTACTTGCTTTGATCATAGTAGTAATACCCTTAATAGTGCACTTCTACCATTACTTTCAAATTCTGTGTATGCCCCTTTCAAAATATCACCAATTTTGCAAAGTCTTAGAATTAGAAATAATGACCTCCTTTATATAGAAACAATATTATTATTAAATATCTAAACTTTAACTCACTCAAATATTTATCATATTTATCGAGATGATCCTATGCAGTACCCCAGTCAACCATAATATATTATACACTATAACAAGTAAACTATGCATGTTGGAAAATATGGATAATATATTGGAAAATATGGAAAATATATGTGAATGATCAAATTTCAAAACAAAACATCCTAGAAAAGCATTTTCTAGATAACAAAGATAATGTAAGAATATCACCTAAAATACTCCATTAGCATCATTGTAGACATTACCATTGGGACCATTAAATTTGTGACAATTAAGACCCACTCAATTGCATCTTCTTCAAAATATATATGCCATTAAAACTCACATTACTATTTGTAGAAATAGGCTTAATTACCACCATAAATTTTGTGACAATTAAGAATCACTCAATTGGATCTTCTTCAAAATATATATCACTCATTCCTACCATTAATAAATTATTATCTTGTATTTGTAATCCCCTTGCTTGCTGTTTTACTGAATTGATTTCCCTTGGAAAACCCAACATCTGATTTCAATGACTTTGATGTGTGGGTTTTATTGATTATTATGAAACGATTGTGGTTTTATATTTTATACCTTATCCCTTTAGTCATCAGTCTATGCCGAAGAAGTCAGCCAGGAGCCGAATCGATGGTCGTCACTTCGGTGTTTAAAGACCTATAGATTCAAACGCCCTTCTTTTTTGTGCATGGATGATGCGTGAAGGATAAGAATTTTCCCTGGTGTCTATCCCTTTACTTATCTTTGAATTGACTGAGTCATTTCTAAATGTTTAGTCTTTGCGCATTCTTATGAACGAGTACCTCTGTAGCTTGATTGATTAAAAATTTGATTTCTCTCTGCATTTTTAATTGCTTGAACTTGGGTACATCTTTGCATTTTTATTGATAAACTTTGCATTGTGAATGATAAACCTTTGAGTTGAATGACAATCCCTTGGCAAACCGAACTTCTAATTTCAATGAGATCTTTGTGTGGGTTTTATTGATTATTATGAATAGATTGTGTTTTTATCTTCCATCCCTTATCTATTTAGTCATTAGTCCGTGCCTAAGAAATCGGCCAGGAGTCAAATCGACGGTCGTCTTTTCAGTGTTTAAATACCAATAGATTCAAATTTCCTCCTTTTATGTGCATGGATTATGAGTGAAGGATACAAAATTTCCATATTATCTATCCCTTTACTTATCTTTTAGTTGATTGATTCATTGTTGAATGTTTAGTCTTTGCGCCTTCTTATGAACGAGTACCTCTTTGGCTTGATTGATTAAAACTTTGATTTATCTTTGTGTTTTTAATTTCTTGAACTTGGGTACATCTCTGCATTTTTATTGATAAACTTTGCATTGTGAATGATAAACATTTGAGTTGAATGAAAATCCCTTGGCGAACCCAACTTCTGATTTCAATGACATCTTTGTGTGGTTTTTATTGATTATTATGAAAACATTTTTTTTTTATCTTCCGTCCCTTATCCCTTTAGTCATCAGTCTGTGCCTGAAAAGTCGGCCAAGAGCCGAATCGATGGTCGTCACTTCGGTGTTTAAAGACCTATAGATTCAAATGCTCTGCTTTTCTATGCATGGATGATGAGTGAAGGATAAGAATTTTTCCTACTATCTATCCCTTACTTATCTTTTATTTGATTGATTCATGTCTAAATGTTTAGTCTTTGTGTCTTCTTATGAACGAGTACCTATGTAGCCTGATTGATTAAAACTCTGATTTCTCTCTGTGTTTTTAATTGCTTGAAATTGGGTACATCTCTGTCTTTTTATTGATAAACTTTGCATTGTGAATGATCACCTCTGCCAAGTCACAGTCATTTCAAACATTTTGTATTTTATAAAAATTTCAAACTATTCATGTTTTTATTTCAAACGTTTTTTGTTTTATAAAAATTACAAATCTGTAGGAATTAAATTTTTAATTCCATTTTTACATATGTAATATTAGAGTACAATGGAGGAGTAATATACATACAATGGAAAAGTTTTAAAACATACATATTTAAATTTAATAAATATACTATAAACATACATATTTGGACCTATAAATAATTTATAAACATACATATTTAGTCTCCCACTCTGATGTTGTTTTGCAATTGTAATGACCCTTTGACTAAAGGAATAATTATAACGAATACTTCATTGTGGATAATAAAGTCTAATTTAGACATAAAAGAGTTTACAAACTACAAAACACCTTTACTAGTGACATGTTCTCATACCATAGGCAACCACTCAATGTTTGGGACAACAACATGTTGGTTGGTCATTCACCATCCTTGAATTAAAATAACCCTGATGTGAGTAGTTTTGATAAATTAACATATGGATCAAGTGATATTGGTACCTGAATGATCTAGTACCCCTAAAATCTTTAAACATTTAGTGCATTGTATTTTCCAAGAACTTCTTGAAGTCAAGTCTTATGAAGATTTGATTCTCGGGGTGTGACAAGGCTACTAGGAAATAATATGTTACAATGTAACATACAATTACATTGTAATATGTTATAACATATTACAATGTAATATGTTGTATAGTAATATACGTTATGACATATTACATTGTAATATGATATGGAGAATCTGCATTAATATAGCACAACAAATAGACAACAAAATGTGAAACATATGTAGTATATTCACTGTAGTCATTCCCTCAACTTGTAGAATATATAAACTTGTGTAGATTTGGTTTTTCCTTGAAATTTATCCATCAACATTTAATGTAATATGCTTGGCGTTTAAGTCAACAACTGACTAAATTCTTGAAAATTGAAGAGGACTTAAAACTACTTTATGTGTTAATCACATATTACTTTGTTGTTTCCTATATTGTCGTTGTTTGTGAAACTTTGGACATGGAGCGATATGATGTTAGGTTTAATGACCATCAACAAATAAACTCAAAACTATATCAAGCAAGGGAGTTAGGGAGTTTATAGTTAAGAAATGGACCTTAGTGGAAATATGGTTCCTTTATGTAACAATTAGGTATAAATCCCTTAGTGGAAATCCCTTAGTTTATCGTAAAATTAGGTCCCTTTATGTAACTTTAGGTGACCATACAATATTTCATAGTTATGTATAGAATTTTCTATATTATCAAAGAATATCACCTTAACTGCTCCATTAGCACCATTGTAGACATTACCATTTGGAACCATTAATTTTGTGACAATTAAGACTCACTCAATTGCATCTTCTTCAAAATATATATGCCATTAAAACTCACATTACTATTTGTAGAAATAGGCCTCATTAGCACCATAAATTTTGTGACAATTAAGAATCACTCAATTGCATCTTCTTCAAAATATATATCCCATTAAAACTCACATTACTATGTTTACAATATTTTATGATGCACTTACATTTGAAAATATTGTCATGATTTCTCTCAATCAACATGAATTTCCACCTTATATGACTATATTTTATCTAGATTTATAACTCCAACTAAGCCTCACAAATATTAAATTTTCTCCACCTCATCTTAATTTATATTAGGAATACGAACAACCATCAAAACCATCCCATGTAACATGACAATAAAGGAATTGGTATAAAAACTCAATGACATTTAAACAATGCTAACGGGAAGTTTAAAGAAATGGCATATAATCCATGTTCATGCATGACCTTCACCTCATCGTGATTAAAACATGTTGATGTTATTAGTGGGTGTGTGAGGTTATGAAGATTAAATTCTTTGTTTTGGGGATTCTAATGCATTGTATTATATGTGGTATTTGTGGATCCAACCATAGGGAACTTTTAAGGAATCTTATATAAATGTTCTAATATGTTTTTTTAGTGGATCCAATCACAGAGAACTTTTAATGAATCCCTTTTCTTGTTATTTTGAATTGATTTCCCTTGGGGAACTCAAATTATGATTTCAATGACTTCTATGTGTGGGTTTTATTGATTATTATGAAACGATTGTGGTTTTATCTTCTGTCCCTTATATCTTTCGTCATTAGCCCGTGCTTGAGTAGTCGGCTAGGAGCTCAATCAACGGTCGTCACTTTGGTGATTAAGGACCTATAGATTCAAATGCCCTACTTTTTTGTGCATGGATGATGAGTGAAGGATAAGCATTTTCCCTGATGTATATCCCTTACATATATTTGAGTTGATTGATTCATGGATGAATTTTTAGTCTTTGTGCCTTCTTATGGATGAGTACCTATGTGGCTTGAATGATTAAAACTTTGATTTCTCTCTACATTTTTAATTGCTTGAACTTGGGTACATCTCTACATTTTTATTGATAAATTATGCATTGTGGATAGATATTGAGGAGAGATGTCGACAGGAGATTCGCCAAACATTCCTCGCAAATCCTCTAGGTTATCCTAAGAAGGAAGAACAAGAACTCCTTCTTTGACTGAGACTCTGAGTGACCAACAACAATCTCGTCGGAATAGATATTCAAACGAGTTTGTGAATAGATCAACTGCAGAACCTTCTCAAGCAAGTGGTATGGATGCAACCTTCTTAGATAGGTTGCGCATTGATACTCCTACACTTGAGAATGTAGGGAATACCTCAGGACAAAAGAATATTCCTGGTAATTTTCTTTGATTTTATTTATTTTTGTTGTATTTTTGTGTATTTAAATTTATATGAAGTTAAATGTTGTAATTACTTTCAAATGTGTGTGTAGAAAATGATGTTAGAGCAAGGGATGACAATGGAAGAGAGAGTGGTTGTCACGAGGATTCAAATTTCGGTGCAGAGGGTGAAGGTGGATTTAGGAGGTCGTGTTATCAAGAAACAAAAGATTACATGCCTATGTCCACCTATCCTTTGGATGTTGGTGATGAACTTCCCTGGGAAGGGATTACTGAAGCAATGATGCTTGAGTGATGCTTAGGTGTTAAAATGATTTGGTGGTCTTGGAACTCCCTCAGGAGAGTAAACAAAGAAGCTTGAAAATTGTTTTTCATTCATTGGAAAACTTTATGGATGCATATCATAAGATGGGGCCAACCACTGACAGTTTTGTCGATCCAATGAGGCGGTGAAATTTAGAGGTGTTGGGCCCTAATAAATGGGAGGTAGTAAAAAATGGAGTTTCAAAAGAAGACGCCATTTAGATGTTCAATTTCAAAAAGGGCCCAAAGTGGAAGATGTTGAAGGTGCAATATTTTAAGCACCCTGACATTGAAAGACATCTGTATAACAGATTGTTTGCAGCATATGGGAAATTGTCGTGGAACGATGAGGTTCCCCACTATTTTGCGAGACACTTTTTTGCAGAGTTTTTATTACACATACATCTTGATTATACTAGTCTACCGTCCAAATATTATGGGACTCGTAAAGGACGTACATATGATCGCAAATGGGCATATCGAAGTGAGACATTTCCAAGGCCTCCACAACCTTTAGTAACTCACCCAATAGGGGCACTTTCTTCACTTTCATAGTTGCAGACTACATTAGAGGTTGGAAAAGAGGCCAGGAATGCAATCGGGGAAAATTTGGAAGCGAGTTTTTTCAGCAAGCTGAAGCCAATTCCTGGGCCACATTTGTTTATAAAACAGATGCAGAGTTAGATAAAATGTCAGCAGAAGAGGTTTTGGAGTATGCAAAATTTTGTTAGGATGGTTGGAAGAAGGTCATTCAGAATGATGACCCGAACCGCAGATTAGTATGTGTTCTAGTCAGGAAATGTTTTACGCATTTTATGATAGTTTACTTCTAATTATATATTTAGATATCATTGTATCTAAATCGAGTTGTTATTTCCATTAATTGCAGCTTCGAGATATGTTAAATGAATCTCCAGTAAGTAGGGGACTTGATTCGACAAGTTTAAATTTGGATGGGTTGAATTAGGTATGTGTTTTTAAATAGTTGTTCAATCTCCACTCTTTTTTACAAGAGATCAACAACATTTATAATTTTGTATAATTGTGAACACATTGAATCCTAGATTTAGTTTATAGTTGTGTTGTTCACATATCTCTATTCCATATCCTACTATTTGGGTAGTCTTGTCTCAATTCTCATTGGGAGAGTTTGAAGAGGGTGGGAGTTCACAGGTATCATTTGATGTCTTAAAATCATTTAAATTTAATGTGTTATAATCATTTAAATTTAATTTTTAAAGTTTTCAAATTTGAAATGTGTTATATAGGCTAATGTGGAGAAGAGAGCACTTGAGAGTGTGCTTGGGAGGGAGACTGGGATTGAGGAGGAAGCTGAGGAAGCACCCAGATTTGGGAAGGATGTGTTCATTCAGGATGATTCATAAATGTGTGTTTTTTACTTTTATCAAATTTTTGTTTTCTCAAATTTTTAGTTTAGCTTTTCCTATTCAATGTTTTGATCAATTATTTTGAAATATATAGAACCCCTAGATAAGTTTATATTTGTCTTAAATGGTGTACATTTAAAATTATTTAAGGTTATATTATGATGAAGACCTAATTTTGAACTTGAACATTTGAATATTTGAGAACAGACTCTATCCCACATCAGCAAAGAGAAAGTTTATAAATTTTCTTCGATTGCATTCCTTGCTTTCTTTTCCAAGAATGACGTAGTATGAACATTTGTGTTTTCTACATGCAACGAAGTGAATTCCTTCTTGCCAGGGTATTGTCAAACTCTTAACTAAATTGGTTACTAATCACAAAACCAACATTCAATTAGATTTACAAATAAGCTCACACATATTGTATATGTGAGCTAGCTCACACATAATTTCAAAGAGCATTTCATTATATCTAATATGAATACATCCTATTCAAATGGTTTTTGAAGAATGACTTAATATACATGTGCAGATTTGTGTTTTCTTCATGTACATGCAAGATTATATGAGAACATCTATTCCACCGCAGAAAGAGGAGATAAGTATTTTCTGGAAGAATGGTTTTTAAAATGGAGATTTGTGAACGTTTTTAGATTTAATAAGTAGTTTTTTGGAAGAATGGCTTAATATGGAGATTTATGAGTCATTTAGTTTGAAAGGGCATCACGGAATTTGATTATATGACCATTGTAGAAGAGAGAAGTATTTAACTATTGAGGAGATTAGTATTTTATTGTTGTGTAAATATGATTAAATAACATCACCTGGGATGAGACTTTCTGAAGGATTTGGGACCTTATCCACAAAGATAATTTCACCTGAAGGATTTGGGACCTTATCCACAAGGAGATAAGTATTTCATTGGAAGAATGACTTAATATGGAGATTTGTGAATTTTCTTCATACACAGTTCTATATTTATTTTCAGATTATTATCTAACTCTAAATCACAATTTGTTTTATCAAGAACACAATAAAATCACCTAGGATGAGAATTTCATCTGAAGGATTTGGGACCTTATCCACAAGGAGAATTTCACCTGAAGGATTTAGGACTTTATCCACAAGGAGATAAGTATTTCATTGGAAGAATGACTTAATATGGAGATTTTTGAACTTTCTTCATACACGGTTCTATATTTATTTTCATATTATTATCTAACTCTAACTCACATCTGTTTTCACCAAGAACATATTTTTTTTCTTTAAATGTTTTTAAGATTTTAGATAATATTTACAAATTGTTTAAATCATGTACTCTTAATTGGAGAGTAACTATCTTAAATTTGTTTAACTGTGGTTGGGTATGTTATTATTTCTTATTGTTTATTGTTTATTTAGTTACAGTATATATGTTAATATGTGTTATTTATTTTTCTATTATTGTTTTCATGATCTACCAATTTCCTTTCCTAAAACTTGTGTTTGATTTTGGAAAAAGGTAACCAATGTGGAATTCAAGGGAGGAGGTATGCATTCAAGAATTGTGTTTTAGACATGCCAATGAACAACACATACCCCTTGTACAACTCAGATAACATGTATGAAAGGGAATTACATTAAGAAAATGATTTGCAGGCTATGGTTTAGTACTATTCACATAAACCCGTGCATTTTTGTAAGGGTCTTCACTTGACTTTAGGAAAGGTTGTATTAATTTCCTTAACTTTGTTAGAGAAGAGATCTATTAATTACAATTTAATTCACTTGACTTTAGGTAAGGTTGTATTAATTTCTTTAACTTTGTTAGAGAAGAGATCTATTAATTACAATTTGATTCACTTGACTTTAGGCAAGGTTGTATTAATTTTCTTAACATTTTTAGAGAAGAGATCTATTAATTACAATTTAATTCTAATGATTAACACTTATAAATAAGTTTACATGAAAATCAACTTAATTATTAAAATGCAGATTCTAAATAATTTCAAATTTTAAATGTAAATCAACTTAATAATTAGAATTTGGAGGTATTGGTATATATATGATATTATTAGTAAAGTGTTATTACAACAAGTGGAAGAGATGTTTAAATTGTTTTTAGTTGTTAGAATATTAATCTAAAAAATGAAAAAAAAAAATTACCACTTAAAGAAGTCAATGCTCTCAAATCTAGGATAGAAGAGATGTTCAACTCTTCTTTGATTGGTGCAATAGTAATAAAAATAAAATTCTCAAGATAGAAGAGATATCCAAATTAATTATATAGGTAATGTTTATACAATAAAATCTTGAGATAGAAGAGATGTTCAACTCTTTTTTGGTTTGTGTGATAATGATAAAATAAAATGCTCAAAATGATGTGACAATAAAATAAAACCTTAAAATGGAAGAGATGATCAACTGTTCTTTAATTTTATCATGTAATCATTAAAAAAATGCTAAAACTAGAAGATATATTATCTCAAAGTTCATATACGCTTAATAAAATAAAATCTCAAAATGAAAGAGATGGTTTTAACTTTTCTTTAATTTTGAGAACAATAATTAAAAAAAATATTCAAAATAAAAGAGATGTTCAATTCAACTTTAATTTATATAATGCTTGTAAAATAAAATAAAAATCGGAATAAGTTAAAATTTAAAACAAGATATCATTACAATAGAAAATATAAAATATATTTAACTTTTTTTTTTAAATTAATGAAATATTATTAAAATAAAATGGAAAAAATACTATTGAAAAAAGTAAGTGTTCAATGGAAATGGTGTTTAACAATTTTTTAGTTTAAAATAAAATGCTCACAATACAAGAGGTATACAACTCAGTTTTGATTGGTGTAATCCTCATAAAATAATTTTGATTGGTGTAATGGTTTAAAAACACAGATAAAATATGGTTGAACCATATTTTATCTGTGTTTTTTAAGAATGATCTGGATTTTTTTATACATACCCTTTTTATAAATATCTTATTTGGAAATATGGTTGAAAATTGTCAAAACAAGTCAACAAATTTTGGAATGTACTTTCAATGAAAAATAAAAAATTATGGAATGTACATGTGCCACTTGTTTAAAAACATCGTAATGGTATTCCATCTTCAATTATTGATTCATGATCGACTTTGGACATTTTCCATTTTCTAACCCTTTTTTTTTATTGAACTTCTATTAACTTTATGCGCGCTGCACATACCAAATGACTATATTGACAACTTGTGACGTCTGATTGGTAGTCTTGAAAGTGAACATGAGTATCGGTTTGATGAATTTCTTCAAAAAAATATCCTTTCAATACAATGGATCCTCTTTCATATATAAAATTGTTATCATCAAAATCTTCTAATAGCCTCATCTTTTGTTTTGTGCATCGCATCAAATAATATTTCACGTTTTCATTGTTGTCTATAGGTGCAACCATGGAAAAAACATCTCCTGCAAATAATTGGATATATTGGACAACGAATAGTATGTGTTAGATTATCACAGAAGTACATCTACAAGTTATTTGAAAAAATTTAAACATAAAAATTACTTTCTCTAACAAGATTAGATACTCTATCGCCATCAACTGACACAATAGTTTCATTTGATTCCATATCCTCTGATCTTGCAAGTGGCATTTTCCCTTTTACATTAATTTCGATATGTCTCCAAGCTTTAACATATCCTGCATTTTCGTTTTCACAAATATCTATGGATTATGTGTCATCTATGCAAACTAAACAAAAACAAGAATCATTTCTTCTATCAAATACAAACACATTTTGAAAACGTTTTTTTTTAACTAAATGTATTTTTCATGTCCCAGGTATTGTACTAGCGGCATATGAGATTAATCTATTTACATCTTGGATTCCAACATACCAAAAAAACCTACACAAGAAAAAAACTTGTTAACTTAAAATCTCTCAAGAAAATGATTGAAGTTTGAATATAAATTTGAACACGTTCAAATAAAAGTATCATGTGTACATGTGTAACATTTATATATAGACACACTTGCACACATCCCTTGACGGATTATATTCATGGCTTAGCGTCATTTTGCACCATTCAACAAATTGTTCAATGAATTCAAATCGATAGGAATTTGGGTTCATCTAATACCTTCAAAGTGCTCATTTTACACATTCCCCTGCACCATCATGCTCTCCTTTTGCATGACCAATCGCAAAAATATTCCAACAGTGTGTAATTTTTATTTTTTTATGAATATGGCATAACCAATAGAATGATCGTAAAAATTTGAACTGACCCGCACACCCATCTGACCATATCCAATGTCGATTGAATATGATTTCGAGTTCTTTCAATGAATCATAAAATTTATCAAAACAATGTTGTACATAATGTGTACCGTGTGCTCGATCATCACTTCTATAAAAGTGATATTTTTTAATGACATGTCGATTGATGTTGGTGCTTTATATGTTATCAATACTCCGTTGATCATGTCTATATATAACGTGGAAAAATATCGTGACTTGATCAGAATGATAATATTCGCTATGTATTTGTTTTTGTGCAACGAATGTGTAATTCTCTGCAAAATCAACTACAGACAAAATTGTACCTGGTGGAAACACTTCACGGGATTTTTTGAATTGTAGACCTTTCCATCGAGATCTATGTGAATACTTGTTGTATTTATAGATTTCTTCCTCAAACTTCTTCAAAAAATCTATCACACAGATTTTATCTACCTTCAAATCAATCATTTTGGAAATAACATTTGAAGAATGTGGAGTCGTGTAGCTGATATATTTATATCTCTTCCAATTGAATCTTATATTAGAAAATGATTTATCATTTATATCAATATGATAATTTGAATGAAACAAACTTAGATTTCCACAACAATCACATTTATTTCCACAAACACATTTTTGTTTGTAAAATAAATCATCATCTTCTCTTTCACATAGAATTTCAGATATAAAAACACAGAATATGGAAGGAGGAGGTGAGCCTGGCCATAAAGTTTTACCAAAATCCAAAAAAGTGTCATAATACAACTCAAATTCCACATGATAACGACAACAACAAGTGTCACAAACAATGATGGGTCTAACAAACCATGGTTTTTGTTGCACAAATGTATTGATGGAAATTTTAACTTCTTTGTGCTCTTCTTTGAACTTATTGAACAACTCTATTTGTGTCATTGGAAATATATGTTTTGGATGTTCTTCATATTGTTTTCATGTTATTCTTCATTGCAACACATCCCATGTGTGTGGTGAAACAATAGATTCTTCCAACCAACAATTATGGGCGAACTCTTTAACATTTTCTGCAAGTCTATCTTTGTAGGGTTGTCTAGAAATCACTACCCAACAAGCCAATTCATCATTTACATCTATTTGCAATCGAAATTTTCTATGTTTGTGCAATGTTTTTCTTGACGTTCCCATCGTTTTTTTCATGTATCGTGTCAAACGATATTTTATGTTGCTAGATGAAACAACTGTTGTTTGTATCGCTCTACGTGCAACACAGACATCTTCTTTTCGAGATTTTCCAAAAGCTTTTAATACAATAGTTATATTGTTAAATACATTATGTTTCACCTTTGTATCCTTTATCAACTTTTGAATACCCAATAATGATGTAGCTTCTTTTAACTTTCTTGACTTCATTAGAAAAAGTAAAAGTTGAGCTTGTACTGTTACTGATTCATCTTTGAAAAAATTATTATACATATTCTTAGTTCAATATCTTATATAATGCTTAGCTTTTTTCTTCCCAAATTTGCCAGTATCAATATTTTCTAATATTTTATCATCAATGTTGATAGATTCTCCTGCATATTTCAATTTAAAGTTTGTATTAAAAAACATAACCCGAACACAAATTCACTAAAATATATATACTTGAGTGTTCATCTTGTATTATCTAAATTTATGTACATACCTATAGGTGATTCATCTTCTGCTTCAAATTTGGTTTCAACGTCTTCTTCTTCAGTTTCGGTTTCAACACATTCTGCTTCAATTTTGGTTTCAACGTCTTCTTCGGCATTATGAGACAAATATATTTATGTTTTTTGAAAAACATCAAATTGTAATTACAATCAATTATATTATTTACAATATTTTAAATTTGAAT
Source organism: Picea sitchensis (assembly GCA_010110895.2). NCBI lineage: Eukaryota > Viridiplantae > Streptophyta > Pinopsida > Pinales > Pinaceae > Picea > Picea sitchensis. The sequence continues at coordinate 27,672 of SNQJ01S0198011.1, forward strand.
TCTATACTTTGAATTTTGTACTTTATGAATACAGTCCCAATGTGTGTCGTGTGCTCGATCATCATATGTGCATGCATACCTGGTTGAACTTCTTCTTGTTGAAAATATCTATTGACATTATCATTGTTTCTTTCTTCAATATTTGCATTTTCTCATTTCTTTCTCCAATAATTCTCTTTCCTTTGTTCGTTTTGGTGAGTATCATCTCGAGTACGATCAAATTTTCTCTTGTGCAAAATTTTGATTCCCATGACTTTTACAGTGATCTGTAAAAGATATGTTCAACAAAAAAATCACCTTGAAAAAATGATCAACGTTTATCTTTCAACATATAAATTGTTATTCCAATAAAAACTTGAACAAACATCAATTACCTTATTCAACAAACACCAAAAAGATTATTTGAAAATTTGTTTAGGTTCTCTAGAAAACCAGCATGTATCGATATCGATCCTCTGATTAAGCCTATGGAACATAGGGAAGAAATAAAGAAAGAAAAGAATACAGATGCTATCAGTAATAGAAATTCTTTGAAATCTCTATCCCTGAGCTCATATCTGTTAGTCCATCCGATGAATTGTGTTAAAGTTTTTCATCCAAAAGCATATTTATACGATTTGGCACGAAATGAAATGATACGACGTGTCTTTTCATTTTTTCTGACCGACGAAATTCGCTCAACACGCTTTCGGCCGAAAGAATGTTTTTTCGTCCGAAAACCTTGAAAATCGTTCTCCTTTGACGATTTCTATTAAAAATTTGTCTTTTGGCCGAAATAATATTTTTTCATCCGAAAGATTATTTCGGCCGAAAAGATGAAATTGGGAATGAAAACAAAAACCAAAGAATTGCCCCAAGCTTACCTCAACTTTGAAGGTTGCGGACTCCTACAAATACTGAGAATTTGGTTTCGAAAATGACACCATCATTTCCAAAATTGAATCTACTTTCAATTCCTATAATTTGTTTTCATTTTCATTATTTTTATCTAATTTTATTTAATTTTTTTAAAACATCACTGCGTAATATTTTCAAAATACATTATGATTCGATGAAATGAAATATCAGTATCTCTAAAGATATACAGTGAAAAATTTAGAAAAACTTATAGTCATAATACTTAAACTGTTATTTTCAAAAGGGTATATTTAGATTTTAATTTTAAGTAAAAATTAAGATAGATACAAGGTGTAGAAAAACATGTGTTTAAAATCTGCAACGTTTTCAGCTTGGTCAACTTAAAAAAATTCTAGAAATTATAATATTCATCCATTAGATTCAAAATTATAGTCGTAATAAAATAGAGTCTCTATGGAATTTTGTAGTATATTTCGTTTCTTAAAAACATAAGTTTAATAATAGATACATTGTTGTGGGAAAACATAACTCATTATCATTCCTTTCATGTTTAAGGAACATACTGTTAAACAATTGTTAAATTGACATATCAAATCTTGATAAACAAAATTTGAAAAATAGTCATTGGAAAGATAACAAAATTATTCACAAGTTTTATTTTTACTGTAAAGTGAAATTCTAAATAAAAAAAATACTTTTGTATTCCGTAAGTTGAAGAACTTGTGAAAAAACAATTTTTTTCTCATAAATCAAGCAAAAGTGTTACCCATATTCATGATTTCACCCGCCAATTATTTTTTAAATACACATAACCATCTGACTAGATTCAAAATATGAATATCATCTTTGACTATTTGAAAAAACACATGTGAATATGCGTATTTGTCCATAAATTTCATTAATACTGATGAATTAGGAAGAATAATGAGATAATACAACAAAAAATAAAAGAACTCAAATTACATATATGGATGACATATGTCACTTCATCCGCAAAGTCCCTTTAGATAGTATGATTTTTCTCCATCATCTAAAAATACCAAATTACTTTACAATATGGGCTCGCAAAAAGCCAATTTAATGGACTCTCTTTAACTCCACTACTCAAAACAAGAAAATGATTTCACCATTGAAATCCTTGCGAAATTCTAAGAAATTTGACTATAAAGTCGACCAAATTCTGAACAGATTTTGAATAAGCCCTTTTTACATGTATAACAAGAATATGGGTCTCATACATGACAAACTGAGATAATAATTTTACAAAAGACCTCTGATCACAAAACAAAATTCAAATTCATGATCCTTGCGGAAAAACGAATACAATGAGTACAAACTTTCCTATGGGTGGACAATATACTTTATGGCATGAATTTCCATGCAACACATAAACTTATGCAAACTCAACATGCACTTTTATGCAATACGTACTATATTGTACCTCGGTATCTATGAATAATTTTGTATTTGTGCACATTGGGATGTGTGTACATTGGGATCGACACCCATTAAATAGGCCACGGGGCCCCATCCATACCTATACCTTCCAGAATTTTTTATCATGAGTTTAAATGTTGTTTGTTGGTTTTGTTATAACAAACAACCCCATGGTGTAGTGGTTAAACCCTTGGGCATATAGCCCGTAGGTCTCCGGTTCGATCAACCACATACACATATATTGGTTGGATTTTGGTTACATATGGTTATATGTGTTATAACCATATGTTATATATGGTTATACCTATTGGCATATTCATTAGGCCCTATGCAAACCATGTGTGGGTTGTTGAGGAAAATGTATAAAACACCTTACTCAATCATTTTCAGATATTTCCTAGCTAAGACAAGATAGTTGGGAATGTCACCCGAGATTTATAGCCTAAAAAACATTCACTCAATCCACAAGTATTAATTACAAGAATTAAGGATGATTTTATAATTTGTATATGTCGCAATGTAAAATAACAATTATACAAAGCTACTGAAATGCATACAGATTTTACAATAAAGTAAATATGGAGAC
>SNQJ01S0198011.1:30802-44784 GCA_010110895.2 Picea sitchensis
CGGAAAGCTATCGTCAGCATGCATCATCAACCATCATGTCAGATCATGTCAACAACATATCATAAAATCAATAGCATATCATCAAATGAAAAAATATCATCGTAAATGAAACAACTCAAATAGCCCACTCCCTTACTCAATCCGGAGTCCAAGGAAGTTCCACCGATGCCTCTGCATCCTCAAGGTCCGAAACCCTGCACACTCAAAGAAACCGAATCAGCGGCACCTGTCTACATCAACGTGGTAAAAACATTTTGTCATATAACGTAACGCATCATAATGAAGGAAAAAGTTTTATCATCATAAAAATCCAGATCACTTGCGAGCCAGTGTCCTCAAAGAATAAGTTTTGTAAGTGCGCCAGAGCGGGATGTTACACCAAAAGAGAAAAAGTAACCAAGTCATGAAAACACATATATGAGACATAACAACAATCTAATTTTATTTCATTCTGAGATACCGGAACTGTATCTCTCTTTACAAACCACTACGAGGGTATGGACCAAACGCAAATTTATATATCTTCGATGGGAACCATACAAAAACACTCTGACAGTAAAATAAAACTTAAATCAATGATCTGGATCAGCTTGCCACAAATTGTTGTCATTTTGACTCTCTAAAAAAAGAAGTTGAAAAGTATAATTCAGTCATGAACCTTGTTGTCTACAATGAGACCCTTAGTATTGTATCTCTCTCCTTCTATTCTCCATTGTCTCTTCATCCAACTGATCTTTATTCTTTCCCAATCAATTGAAGTAGTTTAGCTACTTTATTTAGTTAAGTCAAAATGACTTAACAAGTTAGTTTAGGATAAATAAATAATAATAATATATAAATAAGGGTCTTAATTAATAATGAATAAATAGGTGGGACCCCTTGTGACTCCCATTATTTCTTCTTGTTACCGTCAAATGCAAAGTATATAAAAAAAATAATCATTTAGACCATATAACACCCTTGTGAATCCTGTGTATATCACTTAAACTGAATATTAAATATCAATCATAATTTATATCATATCCCAAAAGAATATATTCACATTATCCATAAAATATCCAAAAATAAGGTTTGTTATCCAAAACATACTGAAAACCATTAAATGTTGTCGTCACCACTGAAAATCATAAAAAACAACATTTATAACCCATATTTGTTGCTTTGCGAGGCATATTTCCCCTTCTCACTGTTGTCCCCAACTGAATTCTCTTGAGTGACCTTTTGATCTGGATTATTTTGAGAATGACATGAAGGAAGAAATATAACCAAGATAGAACAATGAAATACACAAAAATATAGAAGAGAACACATAAATACAGTGAAACCCAACTTCTATTACTGAATAAGAAAAAAAAACATTGTAGAACACAAACTGGAAAAATGGGCTAGCTTATCTCTAAAAATGAAAGAGATGTTGGCTACGCTTCATTCATAAGAAGCTTTACATCACACTCCATTGCATGATTAAAGGGCCTCCTTCACCTCAATTATATATGAGAGAGTGAGAGGAGAACAATTCCCACGATGCATGTGGGATAAATTGGACTAAGTTTATAAAATGCCATAGGCATGTAAAATACTAGTACTTCTTGGGAAGTCACCCACCCCAATACTACTCTACCCTGAGCACGCTTAAATAAGGAGTTCTAATGGGATCTAGTGCGCTAACGCTATGTTGTAGGAATGTACATAAAACCACTAGGAAATCATTACATGATGTCTGTAATTAATAAATGAATATGACATTACATTACATTCCCCATCGAAAGGGTGAATATCATGGTTTATCAAAACCATGGGCTCAAAATGGTGATTCGATGAAAACAGTGGATGGCCACCGAGATCCATCTGGATCATTCCTCCCCCCTTAGGAAGCAATGGTCCCCATTTCATCAAGTTCCCTTGGGAGACGAGGAGACTTCCGCTAAATCTGAATCTTGGTGCATTGTTTGCCTTGCTGAAGAAGCTAACTTGCTTAGCTTATTGAAGGCTGTCATGAACCTGTTGTTGGAGGGGTTGGATCCATTCAACCAATCTAGTTTCATGATCTACCTGAGTGTGGGAGGAATATGTCGGTGAAGATACAACATGAAGAGTATGAAGGTTTCTGTTATAAACTTTCTTGATTGGGTAGTGTGGAGGCACCCCCGTAGGTGCAACAAGAACATCTTGGTACTCTTCTACAATATTTTCAATTTGCTTATGTTGGATAGAGAGTTCTTAGGTTGAGGTTGTAGTGGTTGAAGTTTCCTTTTATTCACCTTCTGATTGAATTTTGAAGAGACTAAACTTTGTAGTATGAGAAATTACGTTGTGGCATTGTTCTGGTGGGACAATAGTCGGAACTACCTCTGGTATCCGGTATAGCTGACCCCCCAGAGTAACAATGATGCTACATGGTCGAGACTCATAAATAGCATGACGCCTCCACATATATGGCTGGCCTAATATAACATCACACACTTCCAGTGGGGAAATATCACACAATACCTCATCCTTGAAGGGATTGATGTCGTAGGATAGGTGAGACTATTGGTTGACATTAAGATCTTGACCCTGGTGACGCCACCCGATGTTATATGGTTGTGGGTGTGGTGTTGCTGGAAAATACAACTACTTGACAACCTCTATTGAGATGATGTTCTTTTATCTTCCACTATCAACAATAAAATGAAGTGGGGTCCCCTTGACCCACATATGTGAATGGAAGAGTTTCTCCCTCTCATCAAGATCCTCTTCTGGTTGGATTGTTGCAGTTGCGATAGTATAAATGGGTTTTGCATCAATAATCTATCTCTTTTTATTATTTTCTAAATCAGGGTCCAAGTCGAGGTTCATCTCTTTGTCTTTGAGCTCAGCCACTAATGACTGTATTGAACGGAATTCATCTATGTTGTGTCAGGGATTGTTGTGTAACTCACACAAATTTCTGATGTCTTTCTTATACTTCTTGTTACCCTTATTTTCCTGCATATGGGACTGGATCTCTTGAGGTTGTCCTTCCTTGCTTTGTCCATGCTTCTCCCACTTACTATGTTTCTTGAATTTCTGCTCAATTTTGACTGCATATCGATAGGCAATTCCCAATGAGGAAATGTCCAAGAAATCCATCTATGTTTGGATGTACCTATGTAGACCACTGTGGTACTTCAAAAGAAGGTGTCACTTGGAGTCTTTGATACCCATATTTGAGTGCAAGGTATGAAAGATGTTGGTGTACTATGACACCGTCTGGTCTCTTTTCTGATGCAGAGTTGTCCATCTCATGTATTGGTCATCTTAGTTTCTGACAGGGTAGAAATCCTCCTTTATAGAATCTACAAAGGCCACCCAAGTGGGTTCTCTCCCAAATAGTGTAGATTCATCCATGGTGAACCTCTCCTAGTAACCTTCCCACCAAGCTCTAACATGCGGAAGGGATTTAAGGAGTGCGAAGGTCATCTTTTCATTGTTGGAAATTTTTTGGATAAAGTAATAACCTTCTAGCAGATTCAACCATTTTTCTAGAGCATTTGCATCTATCTCGCCTTCAAATAATGGGATATCAAAATTTACTTGTACCTTGAAGGGTGTTGCACTTGTGAAATGGTTTCTTGTTGAATATACCTCAGTTGTTGCCATTGGTAGTCTTTGAAGGATCTGAAAGAAGTTGTCCATCATATCGTTCCTTTGTTGCATGAGGGATTCCTCGAGCAGCGTCTTGAAAGGATATCATGCTTTGTCATCTCTCCTTTATTTCGACATGGGAGATTGCTTGAGCTAGCGAGAGTGGTTCTCCTCAAGTGAAACAATCTCGAGACCCAAATCTCTATATGTTGACCTCATCTGGGACATGCTCTGAAAAATGAAAAGGAGCAGACTGCTCTAATGCCACTGATCTGGATTATTTTGAGAATGACATGAAGGAAAAACTATAACCGATATATAACAATGAAATACACAAAAATATAGAAGAGACCACATAAATACAGTGAAACCCAACTTCTATTACTGAATAAGAAAGAAAACCAATGTAGAACACAAACTGGAAAAATGGGGTATCTTATCTCTAAAAAATAAAGAGATGTTGGCTATGCTTCATTCACAATAAGATTTACATCACACTCCATTGCATGATTAAAGGGCCTCCTTCACCTCAATTATATATGAGAGATTGAGAGGAGAACAATTCCCATGATGCATGTGGGATAAATTGGACTAAGTTTATAAAATGTCATAGGCATGTAAAATACTAGCATTTCCCAAGCAGACACCCTCCCATGATGCATGTGGGATAAATTGGACTAATTTTATAAAATTTCATAGGCATGTAAAATACTAGCATTTCCTGCACATACACCCATCCCAATACTACTCTAGCCTGAGCATGCTTAACTGCAAAGTTCTAATGGGATCCAGTGCATTAACGCTATGTTGTAGGAATGTACATAAAACCACTAGGAAATCATTACATGATGTATGTAATTAAAAAATGAAGATGACATTACATTCCATTCCCCATCAAAAGGGTGAATATCATGGTTTATCAAAACCACAAGCTCAAAATGGTGATTCGGTGAAAAAGGTGGATGGGCATGAATGGTTGTATTTCACTAATCACATGGGAGCAGTCATCGTTGAGGTGGAGGAAAGAAGACACATATTTAGAGGAGTCGGTGGATGGACTATAGGGGGAGGTCGTTGCTTTTCTTTTTTCTTGCACAGGTTGCATAATGTCAATTTTTAATATTTTGCTAGTGTGCGATGAATATTGTAGTGGAGAGACAGTAGGAGAAATTTGAATATTGGGGTTAATTTCTAGTGGTAAAGGAAATGACACAGTGGGGCATCCACGGTGGTAGGAGACAGGCTGGTGAACAATTTCTTTCCAACCTTCATTTACGGGGACTTCAGGCTGCAAAGACACATGTGGAGAAACTGAAATGCCGGGAAAATTCTGAGCAAGTTGGAAAGGGGGTCTCTCTAGTCGAGGGTGCAATATTCCATGGAAAACCCAATTAAATAACCCAACTTGAAACAATCGGTTTAACTCCGGAGGGTTAGCATCAAAATGAATAGAAAATCTAGGTCTTTTATGACCTCGATTCCAATTTCCCTAGCCTCTGTTATTTCGACCATTGTTGCCTCTACTAAAAAAGATCATCATGTAGCAACAATTTGTCAGTAATGAATCTCTTAATAAACCATACATGAAAATCTTCTTACATGAATCAAAATTTGGCTCTAAAATTAACATGAGATACATGAAAATCAATACATAACACATCATTTATTTATTTCCATGTGAACAAGGAAAGATAGGGCTCATGGAAAATATGGAGGGAGTGTGATTAGAAAAATATAGTATCATGGAGGGGATCAGTATACTAATAATGTTCAACAATTAATAAACAATTTACTATGTATATAAAAATATCAAGAATATAAGTCCTCAACCCTTGCTATATTAACTTCCCTTTGTTTCCACACAGTCTCCTCTTTAAAATTAATATCACAGAACATGGATGAATAAGTGAAATCGGGATCATGGAGGGAGTGTAATTAGAGAAAAATGATAGAATCATGGGGAAAACATACGGATATTGTTGAAATGAAAATTCAAACCATGTTATCTCTGATGTAAACTTGCAAACAAAATATCCTTTTGTTCAAAATTTTAAAGTTTAAACAATACTCTATTTCCAAACAATAACCCAAAGTTGATGCTTCCTTAACAAAATTTCTCACTGGCCTTCGAAACTGTGTTACACAGTAACCGATGTGATATGCCCAGAATTTTATTTAACCATATTAACAATATTGCCATTATATAATAGAATCAAAATGAGCAACATCACAATTGATACAGGAAATACCTCAATAGTCTTGGAGTGGACAAGTCACAACTCATAATACCAAACACTACTGCATTTGGGTCAAATTCCGACGGCGCGTTCGACGCAATTGCCACTTTCTATTGTCGGAAGACCAACAAACCTCGGACCCCCTCAAACGTCGTTTCACATGACGTCATTTTTCCGACGACCTAGTTTTCGTCTATATTGCGACGTTTCAAACGTGGCAAGAGAGACGTTGCAAACGTGGCAAGATATCTCTTATGTAAACTTGTAAAAAAAATATCCTTTTGTTCAAAATTTTAAAGTTTAAACAAAGCTACATTTCCAAACAATAACCCAAAGTTGATGCTTCATTAACAAAAATGTCCACTCGCCTTCGAAACGGTGGTTACATACAAAGTAATTGATGTGATATGCCCAGAATTTTATTTAACCATATTAACAATATTGCCATTATATAATAGAATCAAAATGAGCAACATCACAATTGATACAGGAAATACCTCAATAGTCTTGGAGTGGACAAGTCACAACTCATAATACCAAACACTACTGCATTTGGTTCAAATTCACGCCACTAATTTAATTTCCACTTTTTATTGTCGGAAGACCAACAAACCCGGACCCCCTCAAACGTCGTTCACCACGACGCCATTTTCCCACCCACCCAGTTTCTCGCCTCATACTGCTAATGCTTCAAACGCAGCAAAGAGAGACGCTGCAAACGGCAAGAGAGACGCCAAAGCTAAGGCAGGAGACGCTACAAACGCGGGCAAGAGAGACATTGCAAATGTGGAAAGAGAGACGTTACAAACGTGGCAAGACCGACGCTTCAAACGTGGCAAGTGAGATGTTTCATACGTGGAAAGAGAGACATTTCAATTGTGGCAAGACCGACGTTTCAAGTGTGGCAAGTGAGACGTTTTAGATTTGGCAAGAGAGACGCTTCAAAGGCGGCAAGAGAGACGCCCCTGTGGCAAGACCGACGACGAAAAGAAGCTCGACGCGGGATTTCTATGGGAGCTGACACTCTTGAACGCCGCAGAACGACGTCCATCAGTGGCAACAAATGACGGGCCAGAGTTACTAGTTCGAATGGTTTCTATGGAGCAACAATCTTGGAGGTGGAAAGAGATGTCTTGACGTGGCATAGCGACGGGAAGAGAGTGAAAAAATGTCACAATTGCCACCTTTGTGTAGGTATTTAAAAAAATATACAATATCAATATCAAGACCTAATAGTCATTCCAAGCCCAAGGGAGGAGTAAGTCATATAGGTGTCCGCTAGTGACAACATACATGGAAATTTCTTCCCCGCCTAATAACATTTTCAAAATTAAACTTACTTAATAAATCTAAAAGAAAAACTCATTTGCAACCTTCGCACACTTAGCTTCACTACTCAACATCCATGCTATATCAGCTTTCACCTCGTCAAGTGGGAGATTAATTCCATTTCATTTAAGTTCAAAGATTCATCATCATTTATGACAACAATTTATTCATACGGATGGTCTTTGAATTCAACCAAACGATGCAGACCAAGAGGCACACATTCACTCAAAAATTTTGATACATATTTTGAGCAATCTGCGTCATTGACAGATTGTTGTTCGTTTTTTGATGAATAGACAAATATCTTCTCTTGAAGCTATGCTTCATCTTTTTCTTAAATCTTTGATTTTCACCTTTCAACATTCTGCCCAGCTAGTACTGAGAACAAGTCATAATCATAACATCTTCTCCCTGCACACTATGAACTCTAATGTAGTAGTGAGAGAAACCCATAGAAGAGCTATATGAGACTACATTAAATAGATGAATGTCAACACTCAAGATCTAGCTAACTCTCTTGATTAAGTGGTCGGGTTGAACAATATACGGGTAGAAAATTACCATTAGAAACTATGCATGAATCTTTACAAAGAAGATAACCCTATGAGAGTTTTTCCCCAAAATATAGTATAGAGCTTGCCTATTTGGACTTACGACAACTGGAGTGATTTATGGATCCAAAATGGTCACTGCTCAAATATGTAGGATCTTACTCCTAGCAATATGCAAGCCTAGGCCTCCATCATAGGGGCCTCTATTTTGTTATGGCATAAGGAAATGGATACCATTAGATAGTTATGAGTTCATGCCTTGGATTTGTAAGTGCATAGTCTAGTTGTGTACAACGTGATGTATTAGATTCTTATATTAGAATGGAGTAATAAAATACCCCCTTTGTTTACATTGTGACTCTTATGTTCTACATGGATTATTGGTATGTAGGTAATTTTTTTTTTTTGTTAAGTGATTATCATGTTGAATCTAATGTGCGTGTGAATTTGTTGTTTGTATAAGAGTTGTAGATCAACATAATAGGCTAGGAATATATATGGATATTGAGATAGAATGTTGAGACCCTTATCCTAGTATACTCCCCATATATTTAATCTTGGCATGTGCTTCCATTGAGACATTCAATCTAGCACCTAAAAATGTCAACACCAAACTACATCAACCTTTCTTGAACACTTAAGTGGACCCGAGTCAGCCAATTAGAGCCAACAATCCCTAAGGTGGCCAACAACTCCACACCACAAACCAAATGTTGTTGTTCACAAGAAACTATTGTCTTGAACAAGGACAAAACCCTCATGACATGCTCCATTGATCAAGACACACCCCAAAGTTGATTTAGTCCTATTTGATCATTGTTGAGTTGCCCAAAGCACATATATTTTGGGATTATTCTAGATTATGATATGCAAAAAATGAGCATTAGGATGAAGCCCTTGAACTCTTTTATAAGATGAAATCAACTGGATTCAAGTTTGTCTCTCTTAATCCCCATAAAGGCACTTCAATGCATAGTTTGGAGGTGATTGGAGGGTGAAAAGAGAGGTCACAATGTCACTTTCCCCATAAACGAACAATCTTCGAATCCAACCCCTAAGCATATTCCAAAGACAAACTCCTCTAAATCATCAACAACTTCAAGTTCTTGTCTTGGTATCTAATCATAATCAACCATCAATTCCAATACACTAATGCATCTCCAACCACGGATAATTAACAACTTGGCTACAACCATTTTTGCCATCATTAACAACTAACACACTCTTTTTACATTTCCCCTCTGAGAATAACATTCATCCAACCCAAATTAACAACACCTTAAGTACAACCCAATATCATATAACCATGTCTTAAGTGATCCCCCCTCTATAAAATCACATATCCAAGCCTTTCAATGCAAAGGTTTATCTAACATCCACTGTATAGACACAACTATCCCAACAATACCTCAACTACATCTCACCACATTATTAATCAATGTAACATGTGTTATCCCCACCTTTATGCACTCATTTGGTTAGTACTTAACCTACTAACTCGCTACTTGCTCACTTCTATTATTACACCCGATTAGCACCAATAATCCTGATATATAAACCCCTACCCATTTAAGTATGGCGGTTGCAGTTCACAAGTAGCATAAATTCTCTTAGCATATTTTCAAATTGTATTGTTCCTATCATCACGTAATCGTGATGCCTGTGCTATCTGTGGAACAATCACTTGAAATAATAACCACATTAATTTGCTAGCTATTGTCTCATTCTGCATGCATTTGGAGTTGACTTGCACCATGCTATATGAGCGATCAAGAAAGACAATTTTTTCAGTATACAATTTCCAACAAAATTAGTCACTATTTTGCAGTCTTTTAATGGCCCGCAGTCAATTGCATATATTAACTACAACTATAGGAGAATTCCTCTGTACAATTGATGAGGGTATTCTCATATTCTCATAGTTGACTAGTCTAAACTTAGCACACAGGGAAGCCAGACAATACCTAGCCATAATGCCATACAATTTACATGACACAACACACCAACATATCTCCGCAGCAATTTATAAATATATGACAAACAACTTTATGAATATACAAAAATAGTATATAATAGGTTTTAGAAAACAAAGATGATTACAATATCTGAAAGAAAGCTTCATAGAATATTTTAATAAAATGCAAGCAGCTTCTACAGTATTTTGTATTGAAAAGGACCAAACAAGCAATACACCAAACAAACCAAAATATTCAACATACTATTTCAAACAGTAATTCAAATAGTAGCCTTCAACATGTCCAAAGTGCTCAAACGCATTAACAAATTCTTCACAACCTGCTCCAACTTCCTTAAATGTTGAAACAAGATTTGGAATAAGCTTATCCAACATAATCTTGAAACCAATAAAAATGGTGCTTTGAGTGTCTGCTCTACCATTCACTCCCATCATTGCCTCTACTCCCGAAGACATCCAACTTTGGAGTAATCTAATCATATAGGCATTGCGTGCACCAAGAATATAATGGCCCTGCTGATGGAAGTGCTCTCACAAATGATTCAAAATGCCGCAAACAATGATAAGGAACAATATATAAGGTTTCTACGTACCACAGCCTATCAAAAATCCAATGCAAATGTAGTTAACCTATACCTCTCATAAAGACAATAACTTTTGTATTTTAACAGTGATATTTGCATGAGAGATATCAATGTGTCATACCTTTGGAGGTTTACGTGGAAAATATAACATTGATTTACATGATAACAAGAAAGAATTTTCATTACATGCTAGAGATTTCTTCTCCCCTTCATCTCTACTAATCTGTTTATCATATCCAGCCTCTTTGAAGTAAGGTTTTGAATTTAGTAAAAGACCTTGAAGTGAAACAAGGACTGGAAGGATGCTTGAATTCAAGGGATCCCAAACTTCATTCCCTCCCGCCTCGGCCCATGTGTTAAAAAGACTAAGACAGATCTTCCCATTTTCATATAGATTGGGATTTAATCGAAGACCACTAGAATGATAGTGTGTTGACTATGAATATTGAATCGTCAACCCAAATAAAAATAAATAAAACATCAAATGAGATTTAAAATGAAGAAAGATAAAAATCGCCTTCAAATGAATTTGTTATAAAAATAGTCTTACTAGTGGACTGTGAGGATACTATGTTGGAAGATGAATATCAAAGAAGAAAGGCCATCTTGATAAGGCTACAAATGCCCAATAATTGATGTTCTGGGTAAATCCATCATCCGTCCCTCATAGACCCCCAACATAAACTGTAGTTCCGTCCTCAGCCAACGCAGCCTACAAGATTTACATATATAATGCCAACAGAAGACCAGAGGAGCTAAAACATTACCGAAAAATAAAAAGATGAATTGATTCTGATTTTGATAACCAACACCAGATGCCAAACATTACTCTCTCGAGGATTGTGTGAAAAGTCTCCTCATTAATATATAAATGTCAACCCATGAAACGTAATGCAAAAATCTAATGAGTTTTTCTTTGACCAACAAATCACTCTAATGAAAAACTACAATGCCTACAAAAAAAATGAGATTAAATTTCAACTGACAAGCTAGTATAGAATGTTGGCAGATAACTAAAATTATGGGCAAGAAGAATCACAAATAATTTTGATTAAAGTAATGCAATGTCAGCAGTACTTACCAGGCAAATTCTTTCTAGGATGGCCCACTCTTGATGTACTTTCTTTGTCCATCGCCACTGACAGGTAGACTGTACATGAGAAGAATACACATTTTCATTATCTCATTCAAGAAATTTTGAGCTAGTCTGACATCTATCAAGCAGATAAACATTCCTATAAAATCTTATGAAAACCACTTGCAGTGATAGGGCCACAATGCCACACACAAAAAATACCTGGCTGGACTCCTAATTTGAGGGACTACTTCAGGTTGGTTGAAAACATGATGTCTCTCCATAATCATAATCTTCATACACAGTTCAAGGGCTGAGATCTTGGGAAACTAGTGCAGTCAATCAACACAGTTCAAAAGTCATCCTGTGCAAAGATTCTACAGAAGTAAAGCCTTTGTGATGTGGGAGTGAGTGAGCTTGTTGTGAAGATCGAATAATCCAGTTATCATCTGGAGGGTATTGGGTTGCAGAGATCGTGGAAGATATGCTCGGCTCTATAGATGAATGGTCATGTACCTACAAGAACTCTCAGAGAAAAACTTGTTTCTCCTGCACGTAGAGTTAATAAAGTTGTTTCCAGTGAGAGTGAAAATGAGGATGATGATGACTATGACGATGACCAATATTGGCCTGGTAGAGGACAAAAACACATGAAAATTAGCAATGGTGGACAGGGTAAGGGAAAGAAGCAGTCCTTGTAACATAGTCCAAATTGGTTTTCAGATTGCTTCCAAAATAACATGGGGTAACCAACAAAATTTTGACTCATGTACAGTAGGTAGGAGCCAAATTTTAATGTGACAGTAGCCACTGGCTCTTGTAAAATCACTCAAATTTAACTGGATTCATCGTAGAAAGGATCCTTAGGCTTACTAATTATTGAAGGTAAGTGTCCTCTACTTCGATAGTGGAGCACCAATTTGTGTAAATTCATTTTATGATATTAATGTTCATTGTACCTTGGACTTGTTTCTCTGTATCATTCAGGATTCAGAAATACATGACATGTTGTTGATTTTCTCATAAAGGGAAAGCAATTGATTGCCATTCCCTTTAAAGTGTATTTAGCACTATATTGATGAATGATGTGCAAGTGGATTCTGTAGCCATCCTTCACCTTGAATTGCTATATCACAAGGTGAGTATGGTATAAGACAAATTCATTGTTGCAATATTGAAAATTTCAACAGGGCTTGCTATTTGGATAGGCCTTTCATTTTATTTGTCATGTCATTAAATGTACAAGTTTGAACTTTGAAGGGTATTCAAATGTGGATACTGTTGCAAGCCTTCAAATTGTGAATATGTATTGTTTAAATGATGATATATAGAACTATCCATCACATTTGTAATGGTATTATTTGTCAAAGGATTCATGGACAAATATTCAAAATCCTAGATACGGGACGTACTGCATACATAACATTGGAGAAATTGCCTAACATATTGATTGACCATTCATGTGATTCTATGACGGCATCCTTGTATGAAAAGTCATGATTTAAATTCTTTTTGAGTCTGGTTTTTAACCAAATTCTGTTTTCCTATTTAGTCTAAGTGACTCATCTTCCACTTAAAAATGGTAATGGAAAAGACCAATGGACTTTTACATTTAAACAATGTCGATCTTATGGATGAAAATGAAGGAAAGGGGACATTGGATGACAACGGTAACTTGAATGATGTTAGGATTGTCGCATCATTGCTGCCCCTTTCCGTTCTGTATAGATGCCCTTGCCAACATATGTTTTGTGGGAAAATGCAACTGAATGTTGTTGTTTGTAGAGGAGTGACATATCTATATGGAATTGGGAATGTTGAATTCTGGACATATGAGATAAAAATGGATATTGATATTTAAAGCAATTGTAAACTTGAATGGTTTTTGTATCAATAGTGGAGTGGTGTAGCTATCTACATCTCTTCAGTAATGTAGGCCAGACGTATTACTCACCCACAATTATTTTACAGTTCAGTACCTTACATATGGTATGCAATTAAAAATTGGCAATACATTCCAACCTCTTGTAGATGATCCATGGGGTTTCTATTTATCAGCAGATGCAGACTTATTTGACTTTAATGTATTTTTTTGAGAATCAACATAACATAGAGTGAAAAAGGTGTTACATTGCAGCCCGTACAAGTATATTGTGAAGCAATTGTATGTGTGATCTGAAGAGTGCCTTCTTACCATTTTGTTACAATTACAAAAGTTCATTTCAAATTGCAGCTCGTACAAGTATATTGTGAAGCAATTGTATGTGTGATCTGAAGAGTGCCTTCTTACCATTTTGTTACAATTACAAAAGTTCATTTCAAGCTCTTTATAATTTTAATTGAAGATAAAATGTATAGAAATTTGAAGTTGTTTGCATTATCAAAGAATTGCGAAAAATGTAGGATGAAAATATAATGTATATACTAACCAACAAATATAATTTTAGGTCACAACAGAAGCCATATTTAATTGAACATGGCTTACATTTTAAAGAATAAGATTCCATAGTACTAATCTTAATACAGTAACAAAAAACTTCCCAGTTTTTCTCTATGAAGACGATGTTCTTTAGAGTCCTAACAATCATTTAGAACATTTCCAATGCAATGGTTCTCTTCCAGGTA
>SNQJ01S0198012.1:0-17225 GCA_010110895.2 Picea sitchensis
CATTAAAATGAAAATCCATATTTTTTGTTGTGATGTATTTTTGAAATTAAATTAATTATAGATGTGATAATTTATTGAATTATAAACATGAATATTATGGACATATTATAATATAAACATATCTATGTTTTGCTCATTTTTTTGTGTTTTATTGTGTCCCACGGCTTGGCCATAGGGCTGGCCTCCCATGGCCAAGTCACAGTCCAGTGGACTGTGACTTATGTATAAATTAACAACACATTACAACACTATAAATTGAAAATTTACATTATAAATTAACAACACATTTTAAAAATTTAAACTTAAATTATATACTAAAGCTTCGAAAATTACCTGGAGTTTGGCGCACCCATGCTCACAAATGACAACACGACCCCTGCACTCACAAACGCTGACATGACCTCTTCGCTCATAGCACGCCTACACAACCTCTACACTCACTCAGAATCACTATGAAACAACAACACAATTCGTAAAACGTTTCAGATCGATGTGTGGTTGATATATAAACAATATTTTAGTCGAACAATCTTTCGGCCAAAATATAGTTTGGTATAACAATTGTTCGGCCTAAAGATTATTTCGTCCGAAAGAGTATTGCCGGAGAGAAAATATCCAGCCGATTAAATTTTTACACGCAAATCGAGGGTGTGGTCAATGCACCGTTCGATTTGATGTTTCATGTTTCGGCCGAAAAATAGTTCGGTCGAAAACGATATCTTTCGACTGAAAAATAATATTAGTTCAGCCGAAAAAAAGGTTTTTCGGAATTTTGGAGACCCGATTGTCACGAAAGTGTAACCCACCTTTGTGATTTCACCCAACAATGAATCTCAAAAATTAGACCTAGACCTACCATCAATATCATAAAATAATATAAAAAGTTGGCTAAGGTTCCTCATCATCAAAGGAGATGGGATTCTATGGGGTGCCTCTAGTTGGGAAGATCAATTTATCCTCTAATGTTGTGTAGCTATAGGCATGTCTAAAGTCTAAGAATGCAAGTTAGGTGTGTACTGTAAATCCTTAGAAAAATTCCCCTATTAAGTATAAAACCCATTATTAAGGCCTAGATACTAAATTATTACATTTCTAGTGTTATATTGGTAGGTAAGATAGAAACCTTAATTGTGCCCTTTCATTATAATTGTACACTTTGTCTCCTATATATATACCAAGGAGACCTAGAATTAGGATCATCTTATCTCATATTGTGCATTGAATATATTATAAAATGAGGTTTCTCCCTCGAATTCGATTATTATTTATTGAATTTTTATTATTCTCAAAGTGTTGGTTCATAACATTTGGTATTAGAGCATCTATCCTAGGGATTTCTTGCTTCAAGCGAGTCATCTTGGAATTTTCGCTATAAATGTTTTTCGGGACGTTTTAGATAGCAAAATTTTAAGGAGATTGAGGAAAGATAGCAAAGAACAAGCGACAAAAATTTCAGGTTCCGGTTCGTTATATTTTCGGAGATATCCCCTGTGGAATTTAGGATTTGTGACTAGTCCTGAAATTAGTCTCAAATGAGCCATCTTTTTATTTTCGCTATGAAAACTTTTTGGTGAAGTTTCAGACTCTAAAATTTTTAAATTCCAAAGGACATACAACGAGTTACATGTGAAACAATTTTTAGATTTTGAAACATTATAATTCATTATATATATCTTATTGAAGTTGAAGATTTTTACTAATCTTTAAATTAGTCTTAAAAAAACATTTTGGTAGTTTTGCTATAACTTTTTATTAGTAAAGGTTCAGATTGTGAAATTTTCAGGAGTTTAAGAAGTCATATCAGAGTACTAAAGACTAAAATTGCAGACTCATAAGGGTTCAAATTTCATATATATACCAGGACAAAGGTTCACCATCCAAACATTCTCTGAATTAGGGTTTGAAAGGTACATAACTTACAATTGACATAACTTTTAATTGGAAGATCTATTTTTGGTGATTTAAAATTTGTGATAAAGAAGAAAAAGAGGAGAATTATTGTTTTATCACATGGCTCCAAAGGTTCTTCCAAAATTTACTTGACCAACTAAACCTATAGAGATATCAAACATAATTCAAGAAGAAAGAGATGAAATGTTTCACCAGATTGAAGTGCTGGGAAAGAATATGGATGGCAATAAGGTACAAGTGGAAAGTAATATGGAACATATGGAAATAAATATGGATCAAAATAAGGAACATATGGGAAATATGATGGAATAATTTAAAAATTCCATAGAATCCATCTTCTTACGTCTATATGAGAGGTTACCTAAAGGTGATATTGGGAATATTGAAAATAAGGATAACAATATTGTTGAACCCCAATCACATATGAGAAATATTCTAAAAAATGTGGAGAACATGAGTATGGAGTCCCAGAATCATGATTAATCATCACTTCAACATCCACATCACAAGAGGTTTAGCTCGACACTAAAGAACTACTTCATTCCCAAGATTGATATGGGGAAATTTGATGGTAATGATTCTATAACATGGATATTCCAAGTGGAGAAATTATTTGACATACACCAAGTGCCAAGATTACAAAAAGGTAACTATTGCATCCTTGTATTTGGAAAATGATCGATTTGTTTAGTATCAATGGATTTGTGAAAGAAAAAAGGATTATATTATCTCTTGGTCCATTTTTATGGATGAATTGATATCACATTATGAGGATATTAAGAGCAATATATTATTTAGTCAATTGATAAATATTCGGAAAAAGGTCCAATTATAGAGAAAAATCAACAATTTCAAAATCTCAGTCTCAAGGTAAAGAACATTCCAGAACATTGAACATGAGGTGCATGTCTTCAAAACTAAATCCCTAGATAAAGATTTCAGTATGGCAAGCAAAGTGGAAAACAAAATATGGCTACTAACAACTATAGAGAGCACCATGTTCCCTTTCTTAACCTCACTCAATCGACAAGGTCGACACCTCATGTTAGAAAAATGGGTGTGCTCGTTTAACCATAGACAATATAGCAATATTTTCACCAAACCATAGGCACAAAGGCCAAACCTAAGAACCTTAACCTTGATAGATAGAATAATTTTGGTAGCACATCAATAACCAACCAAGGTTAGCGCACCAAGAAAGGATAACCAAAGACCAAGGAGAAGGTCCAAACCGATAACCCAAGACAAGATCACTATTGAATCAGTTGCAATTCTCCTTAACTCATGCACACTTCTTGTCCTTATGCAATCGTGAGTGAGTGAGTGAAAAATGATCTCTAGCACCCTTTATTTATACTGCTCCATCTTAACTGTATGGGCCAATTTCTCTTCCTGGGGGATAATAACTCAATATTAATTATTCTATTAAGATTACTTGTCTTCTAGGGTTATTATCCAAGGATTTAGGGTTTATCTTGATTCCCAGAATATTCTAGTCTTGTCAAAGGTTACAAGTGGAGGTTAATACCTCCCACAACTACCATAATATCAACACTCCCTCCTAGCTAGGGAAGTATTAACATAAATGGTCTTGAGCACAAACAAACCATTCAACCGATAGCATCATCATAGCCACACATGCTATCTCATGATCAAATCATGACAACCATCATCACTAACCAACTGGATAGTCTCCATGGAAATCAAAACAATGCCATCAATTAGAACACAACTGTGTCTATTCATAGTAGTATACAACTAATGTCCAGAGACATACACTCTCTACACCAATCATATCATCTTCATAAGAAATGTCATGATACAAACTCAGTCATTTGGGCCATTCTTCCACTCACATCTATGAGATATGGAAGAGCATTTGCCCTCAAAAACTAAAATATCAGCCATGGGCTATTTGGACTATTCTTCCCAAGCATAGAAGAATAATTGTCCCTGATTTCTAAGCCTGGACCTTTCACCTAACTTGGTCATTCCTCCTACACTAATCATAGTGCAACCTGGAGAGAATGAGTCTTCCCTACATAATGCTTGTCCCTGATTGTTGAACCTGGACCATTCACCTAGCTAGGCCATTCCTCCAGCACTAATCATAGTGCAACCTACAGATAATGAGTCTTCCCTAGGGAATGACTGTCCAGAACATGTCCTAAGGAAATGAATGTCCCACACCAACCTCCAAAATAGACCATTCTTCAAAACTGCTCACAACTGTGAACTTTGAAGGAATGACTGCTCGACGAGGCAGACAATTCTACTTGACCACTACTCAGAGTGACCTCCAAGAAGAATGAATTTCCTAGACCATTACCCCACACTAGCCATAAGGGGAATTGTTGTCTATGGTACATCAACAAAATATCAAACCATTTTCATTATGAAAATCAATGTCCGATCTAGGCCATTTTCTGAACTAGAAAATTCATGTACGTCAGAAATCTCGAACCACTTTCCAGATTGGAAAGGAACTTCCCAATCTAGACCATTTTCCAAACTGGAAAATGATTACCCATGAATGAATAAAGTATATTAGTGCTTCTTCACAATCTAGGGAGTCATCTCTTCCCTTTCAACTAAGGGAGTTATCTCCATGAGCGCCATCTTGTCCCTTAAGTATGCAAAATTTATCCTAGACAAAGGCTTTGTCAAAATATCTGCTACCTTCTCATCTTTGGAGATATATTGGATTTTCACTTCTCCTTCCTAGACTTTATCACGAATAAATTAGTATTTTGTCTCAATATGTTTCGACCGATCATGAAACACTGGGTGTTCTAATAGCCTTATATAACTTTGATTGTCACAGTATATTATGGTCGAATATGGCACCAAATCAAATAATCCAGAAATAAACTTCCTCAACCATACTGCTTCAGTACATGCCTCACAGGCTGTGATATATTATGCTTCTACTGTGCTGAGTGAAACTTACTTCTGTTTCCTGCTGGCCCATGATATCTTAGTAGAGCCCAAACTGAAACATATCCCTAAAGTGCTCCTTCTTTCTTCTGCACTCTATTCCCAATCTGAATCTGTGAATCCATGAAGTTGTATATCACTGAATGAGGTGTATCTTAAACCATAGTTTAGAGTCCCACAAATATATATTAGAGCATGGTTTTCAGATATCTAGTGCTCATGTATGGGTTCCACCTCGAACTGGCTTAAAGTGTTTACAACAAAACAAATATGTCGTCAAGTATTCACTAGATACATCAACGACCCAATCAATTACTGATATAGGGATGGATCTACTAGATCAAAATATGAGTCTCTTACTTTTGTTATATCTGTGGTCATAGGAGTGGCCATGGATTTGCAATCCATCATTCAAAATTTTTTAAGAATCTTCACTACATACTTTCCTTGTCCAAGGAATATTTCACCATGCTTTTGCCATACTTATAGTCCCAAGTAATAGCACATGAGACCAAGATCTTTCATATCAAACTAAGAAACTAATTCCTTATTACAGTAGATGACGAGAGACTCTGCACCTATCAATAATAAGTCGTTGACATACAACAATATAATCACAAGTGCATTGTTCATAGCCTTGTAGTAGAGATTTGGATATGCATGAATCTTAGAGAAACCAAGTCTTATTAAGTAACTGTCAATTCTAGCATACCAAGCTCTTGGATCTTTATTCTGCAAACATGAGTGCCTTTGGAATGTACTTTAAAACCTTGAGGTTGTTCAATGTATACTTCTTTTTCAATTGCTCCATTGAGAAAATCTATCTTTACATCCATCTAATGTAGAATCCATCCCATGGAGGCAACAAGATACATAATGATTCTAATAGAAGTATATATAGCAACAAGAGCAAAGGTTTCATCATAATATTATCCCTCCTTCTGGGAGAACCCTCTAGCTACGAACCTTGCGTTGTATTTGTCCACGCTTCCATCTACTTCATGTTTGATCTTATAGACCCATTTTGAAGTTACCACTGATTTTTCCTTGGGTCTATGGACGATTTCTCATGTCATTTTTCATGACAGACTAGTATTCTTCTATCATGGCTTCTTTCCACTATTTCTTCTTAGCTGCTTCTTCAAATGTGGTGGGTTTTTCATTTATAAGTTTTTTTATGCATGTTGCATAGATGGAGAATATTTTGGGATTTTTTCTTTCTCTAAAGGTGCCACTTGGATCTTTGAGTCTTTCTGCTTCTTGTAGAGTAGCTTCAAGCCAAGTTGTACATTTTCTAGTTTTGGGTATGATGATTGATTCAATAGGTTCACATGGTTGTATCAGATGATCAAGTTGTTCTGGTTCTTCATTCTGACTTTCTGGAAGACAAGTGCTTTCTTCTTTAGGCTCTTCATATTCTTATTCTTACATGGATTCTTCTATAGATTTCTTGAAAGCCATATTCTCATTGAAGGTTACGTCTCTACTAACTTCAATCTTATGTTGTTTTGGAATATAGATTCTGTAGGCTTTGGATGATTCACTATATCCAACAAATATTCCCTTCTTTCCTGAGGGTTCCAGTTTCTTCCTTTTATCCTTGGGGATAT
Organism: Picea sitchensis; assembly: GCA_010110895.2. Classification (NCBI taxonomy): domain Eukaryota; kingdom Viridiplantae; phylum Streptophyta; class Pinopsida; order Pinales; family Pinaceae; genus Picea; species Picea sitchensis. The sequence goes on from SNQJ01S0198012.1 coordinate 6,459, forward strand.
GAATGTAAACATGGCACCCAAAGTTTCTTAAGTGTTCCATATTGGGTTTCTTTCCTAAGAAGGCTTCTTCTGGAGTCATATTCTTCAATCTGTGGTGGGGAATTTTGTTCTGAAAATATTTTTTTTTCATGGTTGCTTCTCCCCATAAATAAATGGATAAACCTTGATCATTCATTAATGCCTTCATAGTTTCCTCAATGGATCGATTCTTCCTTTATGCTACACCATTTTGTTGAGGATTATGAGGAACAATTAGCTCCCTCCTAATCCCTGTTGATTTGCAAAAGGCAACAAATTCCTTGGATGTGTATTCTCCTCCATTATCTATTCTCAAAGTATTGATTTTCTTGCTTATGCGATTTCCTATTTCTTCTTTGAATTATTGAAACTTGTTGAAAAATTCATCCTTTGTATTCAAGAGATATAACCAAGTATTTATTGAGTAATCATCTATGAAGGTTACATAATAAAGAGAACCTCCTAGATATTTGAATGGAATCAAACCGCAAACATATGAATGTATTAGATCGAGGATTTCCTTAGATCTATTATTGCTACTTGACAATGGCTTCTTAACATTTTTACCAAGTGCACATCCTCTACAAATTCCTTCATGTGTAGATTGTAGTTATGGTAATCCTTCAACCATTTTCTTGAGGAAAGGTAATGCTTGATATTTAAGGTGAGCATACCTTCTATGCCAAAGTTTACTAGGATCAATTTCATCATGTACAAGAGATTCATCATTATGTTCTAGTAGTCTGTATAATATGCCTTCAGGAGTTCCAATAACTCTAGCATTCTCTATGCTGGAGTCTCTAGACCAAGATAGTACTTCACCATCTACAAAGGCTATTACATTTCCTTTGTCTTCTAGGAAAGATATAGATACAAGATTCTTTTGTAAACTAGGTACATATAAGACATTACTCAAATGAAAATTGTTACATGATTTCAATTTGATGGAGGCTTGACCAATTCCTTTGACTGGATAGGTGTTCTTGTCTCTAAGTTCTACCTTGTAGGATGTTTTCTTTTCATTCTGACTAGAGAGTCTGACCCGGTATCCTATCATATGCATGGAAGCTCCACTGTCAATTATCCACATTTCATCTTCAAGAGTTCTTGTAAGAGCTGAATAGTGTATATGATATGTATTTTCATTCATGATTGTTTTTTACTGATAGTTGGTCAAACTTTGACTAGTCAAACATTGACTTTGACCCAAAATCTCAACCTTGACATTTTTTCCTTCTGAGAGTGACAATAGTTGCACTGGACTAAGGTGTAGTAGAATATCCTCTCCTTGAGTAAGGTGTTCCATCATAAGGTGTTGGGAAACAGGTTTTAGTGTTTTCAACTGCACCTGCTAGTAACCCTAGTGACAATGCTTTAGTAATTGTACTTTCTAGAAACCCTAGCAACAATTTTTAAACAAGATTGATAATATTATGGCTTTTATTCCTTCCAGTGGTTAGAATGAATGAAGGAGGTGTGGGCCCATAACCTATTAGAAAAATGGGTGTGCTCGTTTAACCATAGACAATATAGAAATATTTTCACCCAACCATAGACACAAATGCCACCCCCAAGCACCTTAACCTTGACAGATAGAATAATTATGGTAGAAGATCAATAGCCAACCAAGTTTAGCACACCAATCAAGGATAGCTAAAGACCAAATAGAAAGTCCAAACCGATAACCCAAGACAATATCACTACTGCAACAATTGCAGTTCTCCTTCACTCATGCACACTTCTTGTCCTTATGAAATCATTAGTTAGTGAGTGAAAAATGAGATATAGCACCCTCTATTTATACTGCTCCATCTTAATTTTTTGGTTGAATTCTCTTCCTTGGGGCTAATAACTCAATATTAATTATTCTATTAAGACGACTTGTATTCTAGGGTTATTATCCAAGGCTTTAGGGTTTCTCTTGCTTCCCAAAATAATATAGTCTCATCAAAGGTTACAAGTGGAGGTTAATACCTCCCATAGCTACCATAATACCAACAACTCAACAAATGTATGAAAGAAGAGAAAACAGACTATGTTTCAATTGTGACAACAAGTATAATTAGGGGCAAAAATGTGGTGAAAATAAATTATTCTGCAGAGATTGTGAAGAGAAAGAAGATAAAGAATTGGAACCATGACAAGATATATATCTATAAGAGATTAATCCAACAATATCTTGTCATGAATTGGCCAGAATTAGTACTACACAAACCCTCAAGATAGAAGGATATATCAAAAATAAAAAGCACGAGAGTTTAAAGTAATGATTGTAGATGGAGGTACCATAAATTGTTTAGGTAATTGTCATAGTATTAATATCAATATGAGGGAGTATTTATTTGATGGTCCCATGATTTCCATCTAAGTGGGTGGTGTTGATGTTGTATTAGGGGTCCAATGGTTACAATCATTGTGAACTGTGGCCCTTACTTTTCAATATATTTTATATCTTAGGACATTCTCCATGGTAGAATGTTCTATTTCAACTTCTCTAAATCCTATACTTATAAAGACTATTGGATGCTCCAAGTTCCCACCATTCCTTTGTAAAGGCACACCAACAATTATATCCTTTGATGAAAAAGAGAAAATTTAAAAATCATTAGAATAATTAAGAGTTACCTACAACATTGTTGACGCAATTGCATCATCAATCTATTGAAAGAATTCCATATTTTTTTTACTCTATATGGACTCTTGATACTTTTTTAGCAGGACTAAAATAGGTTTGGTAATCACAATGAAGTTTAGCATGAAACCTCCTAATGAAGTTGATTTTTCCAAAGAATGATTACATTGCCTCCTTATTGAAAGGTAATGGTACTTGTCGAATACCTTCTACTAGATCAATTTTGACACCATCGATCAATTGTGACACCATATTTGGATAAAATGTGGCCTAATAATATTCCTTCATTGACCCCAAAAACCATGATTAGAGTCCTTGGACCATGAATAACTCATCCTTTCCCCCCTTTATGGTATGTTGGCACATATTTTGAAGGGGGCATCTCTCGTAGATCTCTCTAGCCCACACGTGTGAAACTATTTGATGTATGTGGACCATTTCAGAGGGGCACTCTTGCCTTGGATGGTTTTGAGGGATATTTTTGTTGGCATGGGTAGTGTGTTCTTGTCATTTATGGAAAGAACAACAACGATGTTGGCGAGTGTACATTGCAAGAATAACAACGAAGACACAAAAGAGAAAGGTCAAGAAGCTTAAGAGGAATAATGCAGAGTTGCATGCAGAGCGCAAGTATGCACCAGGTTCGAGGGTAAATTTTGCCAAAGATAAGGAAATATAGCATTCTGAGATGCACATATGAGATCCCATACATCAAGGCTCACAAAAGGATCAAAGTTCAAATAACCTTTGACACTTATAAATTCTTCCAAGTTCAGAGGATGTGTAAGATCAGCAGGAGGAGTGACAGTGGTCGTTCGATCACCAATCCCGATTACCCAATGGTCGTCAGATTAGAGTCTAGACAAGAGGAGAGCGCAATGGAGGAGATTAGACCTCAGCCATCGAATCAGAGAACGAAGGAATAGCAACTATTGAATCCATTATAACTACTAAGAGGATAATGGCCAAGATCCATCCTTGAAATCATGATATGCGAAGTTGCAAAATGATCCAGGTCATTGGATCTAGAGGACACATGGTGATACATTATAATTTCGCTAACTCAAGAGTTGGAGAATTCAAAGGTGAGATTTGTAGGAAATTGTGAAATGCAAATTCATGAAATGATTTGGACCGTCAGATCACTCATGAATATGGAGCGCTGATCTGGCACAACAAAGAACAAAGTCTGAGTTATCGAAGAAGAGATATATACCTTTGAAATATGGAAGATCGTGGGTCATTGATCTGGAGCAGGTATCAGGAAATCGAGATTCGAATACAGGAAGTGCTCTAACCTTTGAAGTTGCGAAACGCGAAATCGGGATTTGATCGTAGTCGTCGATCAAAGGGATAGATATGGACCGTTGATCTGGAAATCGTAGTTTCGGGAGTGAGGCATGTGGTCATAGCCATGGTCACATTGATGAATGTTAAGGAAGGAGATAGCATTGATAGGCTCCACCTCAGAGTTTTGTGAGTTGGGAAAATCAAGGTGACTCGCAGTCAACATCGCAAAACGCAAAATCATGAGATGACTATTAGTTAGGCAGATGGTCACATGAAAGGAAGGGGCTTAGCGATAAGAGCTAGTGCCCATTGTGAAGTCCTTCTCAGGAAGGGAAAATATGCTAAAGGGATGAACACACAGAGGTTCTCTAAGTAACTGCCAGAATGAAATGATTGCATCTACCAAAGAATTTGAGGAGTAGTAGGGTGACTGTCAAAGGACATGAAGAGTCTCGAGGTAAGTACCAGTGGAATGAAGAATCATTATAGATACAATTGAAAGATGGGAAAACATTGAACTATGTGACTATAACAGAGAGGATAAGATCAACTATAATAGAGAATATGAAGGGTCGCACTGCGAGAAATAGGAAAAGAATCTTAGGAACGACCACTGATGATGAATAAGCTCAACATAACAGTCACTGATGAAGAATAGACTCAACATGATCACCATAGACAATGAATATTTAGGTGTATGATCTGTTAGAGGACTTGGTATCATATATATACGCAGAAGAAAGAATATAGGGTGTGTTGTTGTTGAGTGTTTTTTATGCGGGTAGAAGCATGCTATGTGCAGGAGTTGAAGTGCACAAAAGAGGTGTGGTGCATATAATGGAAAGAAGAAATGGAGCATAAAACACAGAATAAGCAAGGAAAAAAAATTCATATCTGAGAGGAGAACAGAAAGCGCAGTTGACGTGAGGAAAGAGACACTAATGCAGGAAAAGAAAAATAGTGTAGAAGAACAATGATGAGACTGGTAAGCCATAGATAAATGTTGTATCACTGTGATAAATTCAAGAAAGAAAATATTTATATTTCAGGGTGGTAGGGAGGTGTTAGGGAGAACTATTGTCCTTAGATTTTCAAGTGGTTGTTTGAACGCAGGGAGTTGTAGCTTCCATATGTTTGCAGCCAGAGAAACCAGGGTGGTAGGGTGGTGCAAGGGAGAACTATTGTTCTTTGTTATACATGTCAGTGCCTGTGTGACTGGAAATCAGTGCTTCCATCCAGTTGGTGTTGGAACACTTAGGGATTTGGTGCTTCCTTCTAGTGGGTGCTAGAGAAACCAGGGAGTTAGTGCTTCCTTCTAGTGGGTGCTAGAGAAACAAGAGATTTGGTGCTCTGAGCAAGTTGCATTTTTAAAAACAGAGGTGGTAGCCTCACAATGAGTTGGTGCTCATAAGAGTGATAATGTACAGAAAATAAAAATTACTTATCATATCAAGAAGAAGAGGTTTTTCCCTTTATGGGTTTTCTCAGGAAATATGTGTCTCTATATATTTCATGTGTGTGATTGATGTTGAATATTTTATTGCCTACCTTCCTGCATTATTGTGATTCTCATTGAATTCTCTGTAAAGAGTTTAAAATAAGTATTATTGTTTAAGCACGGTAACAATTGATTCACGCTCCCTCTCAGTTGTACAACAATTGGTATCAGAGCCGGTTGATTTTATCTAAAGGTAGATCAATAAGATTAAATATCTCAAGCCATGAAGGAACATCAACCAATAAGGCCCCATGTTCAATGGATCAAACTTTGCCTTCTGGAAAGTTGGGATGAGAACCTACATAATGGCTTTAGGTGCAGATCTTTGGGATGTGGTAGAGACTAGTTATGAAAAGCCGATTGTACTGGATAATAAGGATGACAAGCTATAATTTAGATTCAATGCTAAGGTTATGAATGATATTTTGAGTGGGCTTGCAGAAGCAGAATTTGTAAAATTTATGCACTTAGAAACTGCCAAAGAAATGTGGGAAAAACTCATAGGAAGTTATGAAGGTAATGAGAAGGTAAAGGACGCCAAACTTCAAACCTACAGAGTACAGTTTGAAAAACTAAAGATGAAAGAGGATGAAATTGTTGGGAAGTACTTTTTGAGAGTTGAAGAACTAGTAAATGCAATGAAATCACTTGGTGAAAAAAATGAGAAACACTTTTTAGTTCAGAAAATTTTGAGATCTCTGCCAAATAGGTTCAACCCAAAGGTCTCTACTATAGAAGAACTTAATGATCTAAAAGATTTGGCTTTTGATCAACTTCTAGGAACATTGACTACACATGAAATGAGGATAGTTAAAGATAAACCCACCTCTATAGAAGCATCATTTAAAGATGATAAGAATGAGGATTCTGAACCTAATGAAATTGAAGAAAAATTTGTGAGAAGACTAAAGAAAGGATCAGGCAAGTACCAAGGAAATTTTCCCTTCAAATGTTTTAACTATGGAAGGATAGGTCACTTTGCGTCTAAGTGTGCACACAAGAAGAAGGACCGGAAATTTGAAGGTGAAGAGAAGTATAAATCCAAGATATTTGGTAAACATAAAAGTTTATGTGTACACAATGATGACTCTTCAGGAGACACAAATAGTAATTTTGATTATGAAGATAAGGTTAATGAGTTTATGATTATGGCCAAAGAATATTATGATAATGAAAGCACAAGAAGTGATGTTGGTGATGCAGAAGCTATGGTTGACTTGGAAGGAGAACTGATCAATGCTCTAAAAGAAATTGATAGACTCAGATTTAAGTAGAGAAAGAAAAAAACAATTGTTGATAGAGTTCGAGAAAGACAGTAAAAAACCTGATGAAGACTTTACCCTCCTAAAAGTGGAATTAGAAGAGGAAAATAAAATAGAGGACATTCTAACACAATAGTTATCAGAGAAGAAGGAAAGATGTGAAGCCTTGGAAGAAGAGGTAGTAAATACCAGAAAAGAGATGGAGATGTTTAAAGCTTTGTATCTCCAAAATATTCCAATCATTAGAGCCTCAGAAGGATTAGCCACCATTTTGAATTAGCAAAGGAATCCAAATTTGAAAACTGGTTTGGGTTATGAAGAAGGATCAAATAGTGGTTATCCAATCATCAAATAATCCATCAAGTTTGTCAAATCTACATTCATTAACAACAACAAATATGGAGAAACAAAGGAAGATAATCATCCACCAAGGAAGAGTGAAAGAAAAAGTGCCAGAACTGAATCTGTAGAACAAAGAAATAATACACCCTTTGCTCAAAGAAATCACCAGAATAGAAGAAATTGACCTGCACAAAGAAGACAACCATTTTCCAGGTACAAAGGATTTTTCTATGGATATTGTTTTTTCTGCTCTAACTTCGGTCAAAAAGCTGTAAATTTTTCTTTAAGATTTAGATATGAGCAATCAAGACACTCAAGAAATAGATATCTGTTGCAACAAAGAATGAGATAGCCAAGTAACAAACAAACACAAACTACAAATCGTGTGATGGCTGGGAAAAGGACACAAGTTGAGTATAAAAATTGTTATGATCCTTTATTCAATGAACCATAATGTTACACCTGCCATAATTATGGATATAAAGTTGCAGATTGTCACTTAAGGAACTATGAACCAGATCTAAATCCCTTTGCTAAAAATGTCAAGGTTTGAAAGAAGAAAGAGAATGAAAAGCGTGGATTAGTGTTGTCATCTCAAAGAGAAAAGAACCCCTGGTATATTGACAGTGGATGGTCCAAACATGTGATGGGAGACAAAAGTAAGTTTATGTCTCTAAGAGAAAGCAAATCAGGAAATGCAACCTTTGGAAATGGTGCTCCAAGTAAAATCAAGGGTAAAGGGATGGTGAGTTTGAGTAATGGTAAAGTAAAAGCCCAGGATGTTCTTCTTGTACATGGGTTGAAACATAATTTTCTCAGTGTAAGTCAAATGTGTGACAGAGGATGTGAAGTGGTGATCACTTCCAAATATTGTAATATAAAGTCGATAAACTCAGGACAAGTGGTGGCTAAAGGCATAAGGGAAAATAATAATGTATATGTGTTGAAAGAAGATAGAGAAGAGTGTCATCTAATAAAATATGATGAAAGATGGTTATGGCATAGGAGAATTGGACATCTAAATTTTTCCCACTTAATCAAGATAAAAAATATTGAGGAAGTAAAAGATCTTCCAAGAATATCAAATCCACAAGATTCTGTGTGTAAACCCTGCCAAGTAGGAAAGCTAATAAGGACACAGTTTAAATCCAATAGCTCTACTTCAACAGAGAAACCACTCCAATTAGTTCATATGGATTTATGTGGACCATAAGGACAGGAAGGCACAGAGAAGGAAAACTAATTTATGATGGTCATTGATGACTACTCCAGACTCGGGTTTATTTTCTCAAAGAAAAAGCTGAAGAATTTTAGAAATTTAAAATATTCAAGGATTTAGTTGAGAATCAAACATGAAACACGATAAAGGAAGTAAGATCAAACATAGGAGGAGAATTTATGTCAAGTGATTTCAAGGAATTTTGTGATAAACATGGGATCAAGAGAGAATACACAATCCCAAGAACTCCACAACAAAATGGAGTAGTTGAGAGGAAAAATAGAACAGTTCAGCAAATGGCCAGGTCAATGATGAATGAAAAGAACATTTGTCAAAACTTCTGGGTAGAAGAAATGCACACAACATTCAATGTTATTAACAAATCCCACCTCAGACCACACAGTGACAAGACACCTTACGAACTGTGGTAAGGAAGACATGTTTCAATCAAACACTTCAAAGTATTTGGGAGTAAGTGCTACAAAAAGAGTAATAATGAAAACATTGGCAAGTATGATGACAGAGCTAATGAAGGCATCTTCTTAGGATATGCTACCAATAGTAAAGGATATAGATGCTTTAATAAAATATTTCATAAACTAGTGGATTGCATAGATTTAAAGGTTGATGAAGGAGTCCCAGTAAGAGAGGTGAGAAATATTGAGATTGCTATAGAGGACACAACTGAAGCTGAAAATGAGCAGGTCCAAGAATCAAAAAAATAAAACTCAGAGTCGGATGAAGAAACAAATACTCAGGCAGACTCAAATCAACAGACAACATCAAATCCTTCCTCTAGAATTACTCAAAAGAATCATCCTGCAAGTTAGATAATTGGTGAGAAAGACAAAGGTGTACAAACTAGGAGAAGGATAATCAAAGATATCGAGAAATCACATATAGCCTTCATATCCATGGTGGAACCCAAGCACTTTAATGAAGATAGTAAATATGTAAATTGGTTAAAATCAATGAATAATGAACTGGACCAGATTGAAAAGAATGTCACTTGGGAACTCGTTCCTAGGCCAACAGATAAAAATGTAATAGGATCAAAATGGGTCTACAAAAATAAGATGAATGATCAAGGAAATATTGTAATAAATAAAGCTAGATTGGTCTGCAAAGGATATGCTTAAATAGAAGGACTGGATTTTGATGAAACATTTGCGCCTGTAGCAAAATTAGAAGCTATTGGAATGTTTCTTGCCTATGATTTTCATAAAAAATTTAAAGTCTATCAAATGGATGTCAATTCAACATTTCTAAATGGAGATTTGAAAGAAGAAGTCTATATGGAACAACCAGAGGGTTTCCAACTGTCAGATAACCCTAAGTTTGTTTGCAAGCTGAAGAAAGCATTATATGGGTTGAAACAAGCTCCTCGTACCTGGTATTATAGATTGGATAAGTATCTTCAAGACAAAATATTCAAGAGAGGAACAATTAAAAACAACCTATATATCAAGACATAGGGTAATAATTTGCTCATTGTGTTGGTTTATGTAGATGACATCATCTTAGGAAGCAATAATGCTTCATTGGTACAATGGTTTGCTTCTGCCATGCAGTCTGAATTTGAAATGTCTATGATAGGGTAACTGCCATTTTTTCTTGGTCTGCAAATTTCTTAGAGGTCTAAGGAATATTTATTTCTCAAGAGAAATATCTAAGAGAAATGTTGAAGAGGTTTCAAATGGAAGACTCAACACCTATGAGCACACTTATGGTCACTATATTCAAGTTAAGAAAGGATGGCTCATCTAATGTTGATCAGAGTTCATATAGGTCTATGATAGGCAACCTATTGTACATCACAACATCTTTTCCATACATAATGCATGCTATTGGAATGGTAGAATGTAACATCCCTCTCTGGCGCACTGAGAAAACTTATTCTTTGAGGACACTTGCTCGCAAGTGATTTGAACTTTTATGATATTAAAACATTTATCCTTGATTATGATGCGTAATGATATATGACATGATGTTTTACTGCCTTGACATATACAGGTGCTATTGACTTAGTTTTATTGAGTGTGCAGGGTTTTTGGACCTTGAGGATGCAAAGACATTGATGGAACCCCTTGGAATCCAGATTGAGTTAGGGAGTGTGCTATTTGGGTTGATTTATTTACTGTGATATTCATTGATTTAATGATTGATGTGGACATGTTCTAACACGATTGTTGATGATGCAGGCTGACGATAGCTTGCCGACCAGACTCACAAACAGAGTAAAGGGGCCACACACGATTTCCAGATAGGTTGAGGGAGAGGTGTGGACAACAGCCCTGCCACAGCCTACTAGGACTCCCATCGTGGCTCGAACTGTAGGTTAACGATTACCTAGTTCGAGAGGATCCATGATGCCGTGAGGGCAGACTGTGACAGTGTATCACGATGATTCTAAGGGGCGCGCAATAAGGCGGGGGACTTATTCCTTAGAGCCCTTAGTCTCCCACAAGTTCACCTGGCGGAGTGTTGACTCCAGGGGTTATAGATG
>SNQJ01S0198013.1:0-15946 GCA_010110895.2 Picea sitchensis
GCGTACTGTCTTCAAAAGAGTGATTTTGAGAAACTGACAAGTGTAACTTTCTTCATGAAAATGATCTTAAAGAAGAGTCAGATCTTCTATCACCATGTCATTATCATGTCATCATCTTGATAACCAAAAATGTGGATAACAGGGCTGGGGAAAACCATCATAGTTTAAATCGTGGATGCGTGGCACCCTCAGAGGCACATTGGGGCGAAAAGAGGTCCACCTAAAACCATTTTATCCAACCCCCGATGCCAATAGATACATATAAAAGGAGGAACCCCCTACATTATTTTATGATAAGTTGAAGCATTCAAACATTCGAAAATTTGGTGCAAAGAATCCATTTGAAACTCAAGCTAAAAAATGAACAGGATTCATGCTTATTTTGATGCTTAACAAGTATTTTTCACCATGGTCGCTAATCATGTTGTCTTATCCATAAATGACAAATACATCTCCTCCAGAGAAGAATCCCTAATTGATAGAGACTCTGACATTTTTGACACAGAGATAACAGTCTTTCCCGTTTCTGTGTCCAGATCGAATTTGTTGGACAATGTTGGAACTTTCATTCCTTTTCTCAAAGCGGCTCAAGCCTCCATCATCCCTTACGTCGTAGAAGTAGTCTTTCCTTTCCCTGAATTTGTAAGCTGGTGTGCAGAGCGATATTCTTAGGAAGAAAGAGTCATTTTGGATAAACTAGGGTCAGAGGTTTTATGTGAGATAGACAATCCATCACTCTGACATAGCCTCAGTATACCATAGTCCTCCTCCACAATGTTAGATCCCTTCGAGGAACAAACGATGATCACAATTTATAGAGAATGCCCACCAGAAGTAAAATCTCAGTTTTTGCAAACCATTTTCAAACCTGAACACCATTCAGAGAGTCTCTCATTACCTGCTAGTGTAAGTGTCATGGTCATCGAAGTCTAGTGGGCTTGTTCTCTGTTGATTCAAATTTTGGGGTTGGACAATGAAAATTTTGTGGTAGAAGTCATGTTAGGTTTCTTGTTGAATTTCTTTATGTCAAAGTCTAGTCAGTCAATTTGTGTCAATTTTGAAAAATTTATTGCCAACAATATGGATCAGAAGTTGATTGACTTCAATTCATTGAGGCACTTCAGATATTAAACGCACTTGTTGAAAATGTTCTCGGAATCTAACAAAATCGAATTTCCCGAGACTGCATTTATTTCAACCGAGTGTAAAAGAATCACCATGCTTATTTTCATCAATAAGATTATGTCTAGGGTGTACAGTCTTATTTTCGGTTCGAACTTGCCAAGGGTCCTGGAAGAAATGAAAAGCAGTTTGTAACCAAATCCAGAGAGCAGGGTAGGAGACTGGATACTGTTCACACAATCCACTGTGATTTGGGTATATGGATACCAAGAAGGACCTTATCTTTTACCAGTTTTTCTGACTCCCAGAATCTTTGCTTTGGAGTTCATAAGATAGAGGATCATCTTAAGGACTGAGCATTTTTTGAAAGCACACAAGGATTCTAATCTAAAATTTCCTTTCATAGTAGGTCCCTTTGTAGTGAAGAACAAGTCATGTTTGCCTTAGATTCAATCCAAAATCAGTGAATTTGGGTTCACACAGTTGCAAGGAAGAAAATATGACCCGCACTAGATCATATCAAAGAGAATATTGGCAAACAGATAAGGCCCCTATGAACATGAGCATGTTGAAGGATTCGATAAATTGGCCAATCTAGAAACCTGTGCAGATATGGAGGTCACTATGCAACATGATCAAACAAAACAAACATAACCAGCTTCTCAGCAGAGCCTAGCACAAGAATCTTCTCCTAGGTTGATTGTCAAAGCTCCTAAAATGAGCATCTACAATAAGAGGAGAAGTTCAGAGGCCCTGGGTTCTAGTAGCCATCAAGATATTCTCAAGAAAATGAAAATCACATCATCCTCTCAAATAGTCGACCTGGAAGAATAAGAGCCCAAAGAGAAAACATGCATGGAAATGATAAAAGGTTTAACCAAGAATGGAGAAGAAGGTATAGGAAACATGCCACAAACAGAAAGCAACACAAAGGTTTTTAGCAACATGAAACACATATTTATCTAGATACTTGGGGTAGTTTATCAATACAAGGAATATTTAATGAACCAGTACGTTGTGAAGGGAAGTATGGCCAACAGTGAAATAAGGGACCTTTTACCTGAAGAAGAAAAGACTTCCCAGCTTAAAGATTCCCTACTCTTAGTCAGAGATGTGGAAAAGAAAATGTTTAACATAGTAGTGGTTGATGATGATAAGGTATCTGAGATCAAAATGCACTATGAAAATATTGGTGCCCTTGACAAAGTAAAGTTCCACATAAATGTTAGCGATATGCTATATTCTGATTATTTGAGCTTAGGTCTGAGGGTTGCAAGATTGACAACACTTGCACTCTAACTATATGGACAATTGAAACAGGAAAAGGCATCTAGAAAAGATTGGATGACACAGGTCAAGAGGATAGAATATGAAGGTCCTCAGGGGGTGAAAGCTTCTCTGGATGAAAATGATAAGATGATCCAAAGCCTAAAGAAAAATCTGAATATGTCACCTATAGACCATCCATAGACAACATAACTAACTTCTTTGGAACATGAGAAGGAAACATTCAGACAAGAGGCACTCAATTAAAAAGCTAAAGTGATGCAGTTGGAAAAGGAGAAAGAGAAGTGGTCACAAGCACAAGCAGCGACATCAGATATGGTTGTCATTGTACCTTCTAATACAGAGGCTAGATCTAGCACTAAGGGGTTGGTCCAAGCTATGTCCCAGGTAAGCATCAAAATAGGGGAGATCAAAGGTCTCAACAAGGTTATATAAAAGTTGAAACAAGAGATAAAGGTGAAAGAAGAGAAGATGGCTCAACTTCATAGAGATAATCAAGATTTTCAAGAGAGAGTGAGCAAGCTGAAAACTAGGTTAAAGGGAAAAACATTATTGCAGGGAGCCAAACATGTCATATGGGATGTTATTGCTGCAGAGGCTGATAAATTTATGGCTTATCTAAATTTTATAAATGAAAAAAACAACATGGATTCTACATCTCGGAGAAGGTGTACTGTTTTTAGTGAAGTGTTGGCCAATAATCCCTCAGAATGGGCCCAAAATGCTACTGACTTGCTAAATTCTGTGCCAACTTCCGATCTTCAAACTATCGGGGTAAAGGACAAAATTGCATTGATCATTTTGGCTAGGAGAATCATCGCCAAGCATAACCTGCGCAGGTCGGTCCAAAACAAGGCTATGCATATGGAGCACAATATACAGGAGTTTAAAGATGCATTTAACAATTGTTTGTCAAAGGCCTCCCATCATTTTGGGATCGCAAAGGTTCATTATATAATCAAGAAGATTACAATTCTCTCCTCATGCAATGCAGAATGGACCATTCTAAATTTGAAGCTATGGAAGAAAGTCTAAAAGGCCCAAGTCTGGTAGAGTATTTAACTACAGACTTTGAAATTTTAAATAAGTTCAAAATAATGAAAGTTGGCATGCCCACTATGTCCTATGCCACGTGCATTGACTTGGAGATTTTGATTAAAGAGATGATGGATTACAAAATCCCCTCTGATTCGCAATGGAAGGAAATCGTGCGGCTGGGTAAGACAAAGTGAAATATCTCTGGAGCCAGTAAGTGATCCCCAGGTGTCATCAAATTTGTAGATCCGACAAAAGACTAGAGCGAGACAGATGGCGGGAAATAAACTGAACAGTCAGAGAAATTGCCCATAATGTTGAAACATTTTTGTCAAATATTGTAAATCATTTTGTATACCGAAACTGCCAGTTAAAACTATTTTGGAAGATGAAACGCTTCAGTTTCAGTCGTTTTGATCAAATTGTATAAGTACTGGAATATTTGACTGAATTGATGTTGGAAGAAGTGAAAGCGCACCTTTTGGTTGTATCAGACTCTATTTTGTAAATTTTCTGAATCTGAATTGAATATAAATGAAAAATATTTTGAAGTCTCTATGAAAAGATTCTAAAGGGTGGTGATATGAGCTTTGTTTCCTTTCATCGTATGTATTTTCTATGAACTGTTATTTAATTTACATTTTATTTTATTTAAAATGAGAGTTAAAGGCCCATAATTCATCTTGTGATGTTCTTGGCTTAAGCAATTTAAACTGTGTGATTGTCTTCTTAACCGACTCAAAATTCATTCTGGTAATGCTCTGATGCATTTATTTGTTTTATTTATCTTCCTACAGTCTATTTAAATTTAAGAATAAATTAGATTCATCGCCTCGTTTAGCCTTTATCCTCTGGAGATTTCTATTGGCGGATGCATTGTTTTCGTTCACTTTCAAAATTTTGACTCCATAGACCTATGTGTTTCTCCCCTTCCTTTCCAGCAAATTTATTAAAAATTCCCAAAACAAACCAAGTCTAGCC
The DNA here is from genome assembly GCA_010110895.2 of Picea sitchensis. NCBI lineage: Eukaryota > Viridiplantae > Streptophyta > Pinopsida > Pinales > Pinaceae > Picea > Picea sitchensis. Next base: position 4,426 of record SNQJ01S0198013.1, read on the forward strand.
ACCAATTCCTAAATAAATATCAAGTGACACGATAGATCCCTCTCTGAGTTGATCAGGCTAGTGCCCAACTCAAAGTAGGTTGAAATAGTTACCTCTATCGTTTGTCTATAATCCAGAAAAAAATTACAGAGTGCTAACACATGTTATATACATATGTATGTTAATCTTCCATGTTGTAGCGTTGCCTGACAGTGGAGTTGATGGCTGAGGACGTTACAATATGGTATCAGAGCCAAGGTTTCAATGACAGTGGAGTTGATGGCCGTGGACGTTACAATATGGTATCAGAGCCAAGGTTTCAACGTTGATCCTAAATGGGCCATGTCAGTGGAAGTTGAAGCAGGAATTCAGAAGGAGGTGTTGTCGAAATGGACAAAACTCAAGTTCTGAACCAAGGTTTCAAGTACAAATTATGTTAAGAGGAACCAATTTCGAACCTTAGAATGTTTCTGAGTGCCAAGGAGTTACTTGGTCGTGTTACGAATATCAGAAGGAGTAGCGGTAGAATAAAACCGCAGTCGACGTGTTATTTGACAACAAAGAGAGAGAGCTCAACACTTGGGGTTGGAGCCATAGGATCTGTTTTGGAAAAGGATAGTCCTTTATGACCGTCAGATCCACAGAAGGTGCAGGAAGGTTATCTTGGAAGCCTTTCAGAGTTCAGCAATCGGGAGAAGTGGAATGCACTAAGGCATAAACTTCTAAAGGATATCTACACCGTAGATCATAGGAAAAGAGCTTGACCGTTAGATCCTTGTCCAAGAAGGCAAAGGAAAATCACTTTGGAGGATTTTTAGTGTGGAGTGTGACAAACTCCTGAAGTCCCGAAGTAGATTGCAACCATCCGTTGCAAAGGACATGTGTCAAGAGATTGTGTACTTCGGGTGGAAGGAATTCATGAGGAGGCAAGTGTTGTGAGTTTGAAACTCTTGAAGGCTGAAGTTCCCAAGTCACTCTTAGTCGATTATCATGAAGAAGGGAATGTGTTAGTAGGTCATGAACTCCAGGAGAAAGTGCTCCAGGAAAAAGTGAGCGTAGAGGAGTTGAAACTCTCGAAGTCTGAAGCTTCGAAGCCCAAACTTTCAAAGTGAAAGGGTAGACATGGTGGGACCGGATGACGTCTCCTGGGGTGATGTAGACCTATCTAGGCGTATCATGTGCCATTTCCTTAGTTGGTGATGACTGTACTATGTGGGCCTAGAGGATAGAGAAGCTAGAAGTTCGTAATTCGGGAGATCGAAAGGGAAGCAAGCGGGAAAGATTCCGAAAACCGAAGTCTCGAAGCTCTGAATTCCTTAAGTACTAGAACTCAGACACTCGAAGTTTGATAGTGTGTGTCAACCATTGGATGTTGGGTAGATGTGGATGGCTGATCCACCTTACTTCATGAGTCCGGTAATCTGAACTTCGAGATATTATCGTATTGCGCTTTGAAATTTTCGAGGTCGAAGGCCCGAGTAAGCGCTTATTAATATAGCGCTTGGTCATGACCCATGGTTGCGTAGGTTGGGGGACTCAGAGAAAGGGGCTAGTGCCCAAAAATTAGTAGAGAAAATCTCCTAAAGAAGAAATCTACAGGGATTCTTGATTGAACGAGAATCACAGAGAATGAAAATTGAACGTTTTCTTGAATTAGATTTTTTTATGAATGTTGTGGGATTTGTTAAGGATTGATGGTATGAAAAATTCCGATTGTCTGCACATTATGTTTTCATAATTTTAACGAGTGTCAGAACCGAATAGAGTTGACACTGATTGCAAATAAATGGAGGAGGCACATAATGCTTCTAGTTCAAAGAATGAAGCTAAAGGGATGGATGTTCATTTGGGAGTTGAAGGGTCGAACTCCAATGGGCATGGAGAAGTGATAGATAAGGAAGGGAATATTATGAAAATCATTGAAATATTGCAGAAAGATACCCAAACTCACCGAGCCGATAGTAGAAAGGTCATGAAAGCTAAGGAAGAACAGGGAGAATTCAACTTAAAGTTGATGAAGAGTCTGGAGAGAATAAAAAATAAGTTGGACAAGGAGAGAGACTCGAGCAAAACAATGAGTCACCAGACTTCTGAGGGAATAATATCAAGGAGTGTTGGTAGAAACCATCATCACACCCAAGGTTGCTCCAAGAGGAGGGCACACAGTAGTTCAAGCCCATCTCATACTAGAAAGCACACGAGATCTGGAGTGGATGAAATGAAGGGTGAAATGAACAAGATTAAGCCTCCTACTTTTGATGGAGAACATAAGAAGGAGGAATATGCCTAAACATGGTTTCTTGGCATGAGGAAATATTTCGAACTGCAGAATTATTCCTCTCATGCAGAAGGAAGAATTGCAATGTATCAACTGAAGGGAAAAGCATCCATGTGGTGGGATCAAATTGTGCAGGTGCAACACATTAGAGATAAATATATCACTTGGAAAGAATTCAAGAGGTATTTCGAGAAGAAATACTTGACTAAAAGATACTATGACAGAAAGATGAAAGAGTTATTTGAACTCAAGCTCGGTAGCATGACCATTGATGAGTACAAACAAACATTTTTTGAATCACTGAAGTATGTTCCGTTCATCAAGGATGCGACTGTCAAGATTCAAAGGTATTTGAGTGGACTACCACCTTCCATCGGTGAAAAGATCCAATATGACGACCCTAGGACCATGGAAGAAACTATAAGAAGATAAAATTTCTTATATTAGCAGCAAAGAGAGAAGCCTACCTTCTGGAAGGCTTGGGAAGACAAGAAGAAATTCCATATGGATCAGAGGAAGAAGGGAACTAAGCCACCCTTTTTCAAAAAAAGTCCTCAAGGAAAGCCATCATTTAGACAACTGAGAATGGATAACGTAGGGGAACAAAGGCCAAGGCATATGCCCATTCAATGTTGGGGTTGTCAGGGGAACCACAAGTACAAATATTATCCCCCAAAAAATGACAAAGTGAGAGTTGTCCATAATGTTTAACAAGATGAAACAGTGGAGGACATGGGCAGTAGAATTCCAAGGATCTACGCATCCCTGGAAAACAAGCAAGCTAAATATCAGTTGCACATGATTGAAGTGGAAGGTATGGTCAACAGCCATGCCTTTACTATTTTAATTGATCTAGGGGCTAGTTATAGTTATATAGATCCTAGAGTGGTGGAAAGTTTGAAATTGTCGAGAAACAAACATGAAAAGTATTGGTTAGTGCATCTATCTACAGGAACCAAGAGAAAGGTCAATGTGTTAGTTAAGTCCTGTCCAGTGGACATGAATGGACTGAGCACAATGGATGAATTGAACATTCTTCCTTTAGGTTCTTATGACTGTCTAATTGGGATGGATTGGTTGGACCAACACCATGGCATATTGGATTGTTGTAATAAGGCATTCACTTGCCTGGATGAGGAAGGAAATCAAAAAACAGTCCAAGGAATTCCTAAAGTTGCTGCTATCAGATAAATCTTAGCAATGCAGCTGAAGAAGTGCTACAGAAAAGGCTGTCAATTATTTATAGCCCATGTGGAGGAAACATCTAAGGATGAGGTCTCAGATATTGGAGATTATGCAGTACTAAAGGAGTTTGAATATGTATTTCAAGAGGTACCTAGATGACCTCTGAAAAGAGATATTGAATTCTCTGTAAACTTGATCCCTGGAGCATCTCCAGTGTCAAAATCTCCTTACAGAATGAGTACGTCGGAGATGAAAGAGCTACAATTGCATCTTGAATATCTTCTGAAGAAGGGGTATATATGCCCAATAATTTCACCTTGGGGTGCCCCGATCATGTTCGTGAAGAAGAAGGATAGGACACTGAGATTGTGTATCGATTTCAGACAATTGAACAAAGTAACTATAAAGAACAAATATCCTCTGTCGAGGATTGATGACCTCTTCGATCATTTGAAGGATGAAAATATATTTTTGAAGATAGACCTCAGGCCAGTATATCACCAAGTGAGGATAAAGGATGAAGACATCAACAAGACTAACTTTTGAACAAGGTATGGTCATTACGAGTTCATAGTGGTGTCATTTGGGCTGTCAAACACACCTGTTGTTTTTATGTTCCTGATGAATGGTGTATTGAGGAACTATCTATACAAGTTTGTCATAGTATTCCTGGATGAAATTATGGTGTATTCTAAGTCAGAGTAAGAGAATGAAAAACATCTGAGAATGGTGTTACAGGTGCTAAGAGAGCACCAACTGTATGCCAAGTTGAGAAAGTGCTCGTTTGATTAGGAGCAGATCCATTACTTGAGGCATATTATTTTGAAGGATGGGATAGTTGTATATCCTGAGAAGATTGAGGCCATAAGAGAATGGTCAATGAAAAAGAACATGATGAAATTCAGATAATTTATGGGTCTAGCTGGATATTACAAAAGGTTTATCGCAGGGTTCTTGAGGATAGCTCACCCTATCACTTCCTTGCAAAGGAAGGAGAAGAAATTTCAGTGGATAGAGGAATGTGAGAGAAGCTTCTAGCGATTGAAGTAGTTGTTAACCAGTGCTCCAATCCTGAGGATCACAGACCCAAATGAAGATTTCATGGTGTTCACAGATGCATGCAAAGAAGGTCTAGGAGGAGTCCTCAGTCAGAATGGATTCGTAATTTTTTATGAATCTATAAATTTGAAAGAGCACGAAAATAACTACGTAACTCATGATTTGGATTTGGCGGCCATCATTCACGCTCTGATGAAATGGAGACATTACCTCATGGGAAGGAGGTTTGAATTGAGGACAAACCATATTGTTCTGAAGTACTTGTTTGATCAGCCAACCTTGAACGCTAGACAGAGTAGGTGGTTGGAGTTTCTCTGTGAGTACGATTTTGATATCAAGCATATCAAAGGGAAGGAGAATAAAGTGGATGATGCACTCAACAGGAGAGTACACGAATTACATGCTACAACCATTAGCATGTATCAAACCGATACAAAGGGAAGATTTTTGGAAGCTACAATCATAGACTTGCAGTATAGGAAATTGGTAGCAAAGCTACAACAAGGTAAGACGCTGCAAGGAGTGGAAGATTATAATCTTGGAACTGATGGAATACTTCTGTATAAGAACAAAATTTATGTACCCAATGTCCAGTATTTGAAACTTGCGATTTTAAAAGAAATTCATAACGTACCTTATGTTGGGCACCCTAGATACCAAAAGACCGTGACAACAGTTAAAAGCCATTACTTTTGTCCAGGTATGAATAAAGAGATTGTAGAATACATCTATAGATGTATGGAGTGCCAGAAGGTTAAATATGAACATAGGCACCCAACAGGATTGTTGTAGCCTTTACCCATTCCTGAGTGGAAGTGGGAGGTAGTGACAATGAATTTCATCACACGGTTTCCTAGAGTAGGAAAGCAACATGACTCAATCATGGTGGTGGTGGACAAGCTTACGAAAGCTTCCCATTTAATTTCGTTAAAGACTACTCACAAGGCAGGGGATGTTGCTGACATCTTTATGAAGCAAGTGGCACGATTGCACGAAATTCCAAAGATAATTGTGTCTAATAGAGACCCAAAATTTACCTCAAATTTCTAGAAAGGGTTATTCAAGGGGTTCAGAACGAATCTGAACATCAATACTAAGGATGGGTAGACAGAGTAGGTTAATTGAGTAATAGAAGACATACTAAGGATGTATGTGATGGACAAACCATCAGAATGGGAAGAATACCTACATTTGGTAGAATTCGCCTAGAACAATGGGTATCAATCATCATTGAAGATGATACCATTTGAATCACTTTATGGAAGAAAGTGAAATACTCAAGTAAGTTGGGATAATCCAGCTGATAGGGTAGTAGTTGGGCTAGAGTTTCTCAAAGAAATGGAAGAACAAATGATAAAAATTAAGCAAAATTTGAAATCTTCCCAAGACAGGCAGAAACGTTATGCTGGTAAAAATAGAACCCACAGAGAGTTTAAAATGGGAGACCGTGTTTTCCTGAAAGTGAAATCCAATAGAAGTTCCCTAAAGCTAGGAAACTACGCCAAGTTGGAAACCAGATTTTGTGGGCCATTTGAAATCCTAGAAAGGATTGGGCCAACTTCATATATGCTTGCATTACCTGCATCCTTGACTGTACATAATGCGTTTCATGTTTCATTGCTTAAGAAATATATACTTGATGCTAATCATGTTATCGATTGGAATGTGATTCAGGTGGAGCAAGAAGGTGTCCTGCAAGTGCACCTTGTGCGCATATTGGATCGGAAAAAAAAAAACTTTGGAATCGATCCATAGGGCTTGTAAATATCCAATGGACCTGGTATGGTCCTCAACACATGACATGGGAACATGAAGATGCTATGCGGGAAGAATACCCGCATATTTTTGAAGATTTTGAAAACCTTGTTGATGTTGTGTTAAGAGTTGCACTGAGGATAGTGAAAAAATAAGGGGGGGGGGATTGTAATACCCCAAGGAAATGCCCCATTTATATTATGAATTGTAATCATGTTTATGAATTGTAATCATGTTTTGTAAGATGGTGAGCCGAGTGTTGGATCATGTTGTCATTGGTGCCAATGGTTTCATTGATTGATGTCAAGTGATTGATTGATTCCAAAGGATTGATTGATTGATGATTGATGTCAAATGTAATATGTATTGTCCATGATGATATTAGATAGATGTCAAGTATATGATGCATATGATGTCATGCATAGATGAAGATGGATCAATGAGTAATCATTGATACATGATGAAAATATGAAGATGGTTGAATGTGGTTTATTTGATATATGATGCATAGTTATATTGATCATTATAGTCTTATCATGGTTGATAAGGTGCAAAAATGGATGAACTCCCAAGTGGTCCCCTTATGGTGAAAGCTCGCTTTACGGTTGAGTTATCCTATAAGAATGGTCGGATGACCCATGCTTGAGTGTGGAATAATAAGACAAAGATCAATGAATTTGTTAGTGAAACTATCCTAGATGGATAGTGCTTTTCATACCATTTCTAGTGGTATATGGAATGTCACATAACTCCTCATGGTTTGAGAATTATGGCTTTACGAAGTTGGAGGACCCCCATATGTTGGCTTGAAGCCCCAAAAGGTCAAAGAAGTCAAAGAGATTGCAAATAAGAAATTATTATTTAAATGATAAAGTAAACTGACAAAGTCAAGAAGGATTATTTAAATAATAAAGTGAAGTGACAAAATCAAAGAAGATTATTTAAATAATAAAGTGAAGTGACAAAATCAAAGAAGATTATTTATATGATAAAGTGAGGTGACAAAGTCAAGGAGGAATATTTAAATGATAAAGTAATGGAGAAATTTCTAATTATGGAAAGTGGTTAACCCTAAAAATGAGGAAAATAGGGTAAGTTACCTATAAATGGGTTAAGTGAGCTAGAAATAGGTTAAGTGACCTAGAAATGGGTTAAGTAGGTTAAGTGACCTAGAAATGGGTTAAGTGACCTAGAAGATGGAGAGTATAAATAAGAGGCAAGGCTCTCTCATTTTATATCAAACTTGAGAATATTGAATATCTATAGGTGAATGAGGTATGCAAAGGATATATAAGCCAAATTTCAGAGGGAAGGTGAAAAAAAGAGGGATGGAATTCAAGGGAGGATAAATTCTTTTGATGATGCTTTCTAAGATATGTTATTTACAGGTCATCTCACCATTTTCGCAATAAATTTTTTTATATAATGATTCCGACAATGAGATTTATATTAAATTGAGGAAACATATCCAAGTATCAGTGGTAAAAAATTCAGCTTGTGGGTCATTTTATTTTTGGAGTTACACTCCATGGAAAATAGGGTTTGTGGCTAGTCCTGAAACTAGTCTAAAACAGGTGTTTCGGGTAAACACGTCATAAATTATTCATAACATATCCAAATTTAGTAAGACCAAATGTGTTGGTTATAGTAAAGTATTTAGTATGTTGTGTAATAGTTTCAAATCGATTCAAAAAATATTCCATGCGAGGCACGCTCTACAAGGTCACTCTCTAGAATAAGCCATAATTCAGTAAGGTATGCCATTTTTTCTATAACTCCTTTTCTGAGAGGTTCCAAGTAGCGAAACATGGAGGAATTGCATAAAAAACAATGAAGAAAATTGTGTATCAGTTTCACATATTTATTCATTACAGGTACATATTTATGATTATTTCAAGTTAGGGTTGTTGACTAATCCAAAACTAGTCATGGTTGAGACAAGCAGTTGATGAGTTGGAAGATACATGAGGTGTATAGTTGATGATTTTGGTACATATTGATGATTAATTGTTGATGAGTAGTTGGCACATGATTGGTATATACTTGGTACATGGTTGGATGCGCTTGTTTATTTTACAGGTTGATTACAGGTTGTTTGGTACATGTTGGTGCATGGTTGATGCAATTGTTTATGGTACAAATTGATATTTGTTGAGGATTGTTGTCTCATATCAGTTGGTACTGAGGGTGTAAGATGATTCTTTAATTATAGATCTGGTACTCTTGTAGATTTTTACTCTATTCAGGTGCTACTGAAAAACCCCAAGGATTGTAGTCTGTAATAAAAAGAAAATGGTACATACATCTTGTGTTCTTTGTGTTCCTTGTTGTTATCACTCCAAGAGTCACTCCCATACTAAAAATGAGAGTAATATTGGTAACATAGAAATATAAATGGATTAAAATAGTTTGAATAGGTGGATCAACAAGAGAAGAGTAAAAAGGAGGGCATCAGAATGCTGCAAATACATTCCATTGGGCATAACATCCTACAGATCAAGGGCAATCAAGTTGCCTACCAAACAAAAGGATTATGCAAAGATGGATAGAATAATAGAAGGTACAAAACGAGAATAATATCCACATAAAACATATTCTTTCTATAATATAGATTAAAGGGTGCTTGAACAATAATCTGTGATTAACAAGCAATTAACACAAATCCTTTGCAGCTCATGAATTCATTAACGAAAGGGAGATTTTGATCTTCAAAATATGTAAATATTACTCAATCAATATGACAAGATAAAATGATAACAAATAAAAAAAAGTATAATAAGCAACTCTCATGAATCTCTAATGACATAAATGCTAATTACAACAGGCCCCCAGGCTTACAATTGAGCAAATAAATTGTTCCTTTAGATCTCTCCTCTCTTGGATCATGAATCCAACCTCTTATCCTCAAGAGATATCCTTCCTTAAATAGAAAATAGCATCCAAATAACCTTATGAGTTCGAATCCCATCTCCTCCATTGGATTCTAAGCCTTGGAGATAGGTGGCAACAATCAAAGAGATAAAAATCCAACAAATTGTTAATTTTCAGGAATTTGTTGGAAGTAATTAAAAAATTGTTTCCACGTCATGCATGAGGCCTTTGATGGAGATAAATATTAGTTTCATGTGTCCCTTGACATCTAACTGATCCTTTATAATCCATTCGAATCCTCCTTTACAGGTGGCAACCTCCCAACAAGGCGAATATCAAAACCGTGACCGCTACAGGAAATTAGGTAGCGCCGCTGTAAAAAAGTTGGTAGCGCCATTTATATGTCTAATATCTCTCAAACCATACCCCATTTTGAAAAAATGAGAGAATTTTTATTTATTTGGAATGTTATGAAAAAAACCCTCCTCTAGTTTTCAAAAATACCTTCTCAGTTGTTCATAATACAAGTTTCAAGTTAGTGACTGGAAACTGGTAAAATAACTCTGCATAATTCATTTTTTGCCAGAATTTAGGTAGCGAATTTAGGTAGCGCTCGCCTGTGTGTCTGCGTGCAATTCAGTAGCATAAATCCATGGGTGATTTTTATGCTTGGAACCTTGTGAGAGTGTTTTCAATGCTTGTTCTTGACACTTGGCACCTTAATCAATCTTGTGCTAACATATCCATGGGGGATAGAGTCCTCCCTATGAGGCTCTAAGAACTCTTGTAGTTTCAATGCATTATCCTTTGGGCTTGTGGATTCATGCTATTCTACATAATGTTGAAGACTACATACTAAAAACTTATATTATTCTACTTTCAAACAGAAATCAAACACACTTTCTCTTGATGGAGCTTATTTATGTACAAAACCTAAGCTAACTGAATTTTACAATGGGCTAGGTGAAGGCAAACTTCCACCAATGCCATTCAAGAAACTTGCTGACATGAGTCTTTATAATGCCAATGATTGACAATAGGAAAGAGGAATATGACAATGGCTTGAAAACATTTCCTATATCTCCTCTGACTACTGCTGACACAATAAAGTTTACAAGTTCCAAAACATTTGAGAAATACAACTCCATATACACCCCTACAGGGTCATTAAAATGGTGACAAAACACATGAGGACAGATAGCATATTTATTTTTCCCCTTCAAGTTGCTTACTGTAAACTATGGGCACAAGTGGAAGAAGGATTGACGTAGGTGGCTACTGATCAACTGATGATTGTTGATTTACTTCTGGCTGTGTATAAATGATCTCTTCATGTGCCTCAACTAAAGGCTGCTCCTGGTCAAATCTTCAGGTTATGTCTTTTGTGACAAGGCTAACCTCTACATCATACTCCCTGTATTCATAGTGATCAAATATAGGATAAGCTTGTTTCTCATCAACACTAGAATATTCATCAAAAACAGGTTGTCCTTCATACCTATGATCAACCTCTAAAATAGTAATTTCATCAAGAATATAATTGTTAAAAATATCCATTTCAGGAACATCAGTAACTGTTGCTTCTAGTTTTTCATACACATGATTTTCATCTGAAACAAAGTTATGAATGTTGTCCTCTCCGAGTACAGGAGTATTCTTTACGATTTCATTTGGACAGTGAATAAAATCGTTTTCATCTTTATATTCGAAAAAGTAATCTAACATATCTTGAGCACAATCTACATATCCCTCACAAGAATTATGACAAATAATTTCAGAGGGATAAAACCTTTTACAATGTTCATTGAATAATCTGTGGAAATCCTTCAAGGATGAAATTATGGAAGGGGGTAATGATAAATACCATTTACCTGCATCCCCATCCAATGAATACATGAACATTTTCATCAAAATATCTTCATGATGGATGTGAAGTTGCTGCATCAAAGCATGACATTCTTGAACATGCTCAACAGGGCTGTCATCCTTACCTTCATAAAATCTAGGCAGCAAATCTTTCCATTCGTCAATAAGAGGCACAAGATGTCGATAATCATCTATGGCTGAGAAATTGAGTGGGGAAAACCTCTTGGCCAGGATAGACTTCATAGCTAGTGGAGTCACTAACAGATTCTAAACAATGGAGTCACCATGGTGAATGTGCAGTCTTGAAGGTGTCCAACTTTAGTCACCATCTAAAGCTGGAGTTGTGCAATGTCATTCTTCCCAGGGAGCTTTTCAATCTTCTCAAATCCATCCCTAGCAATGGCGCCAATTATGTTATCACTCCAAGAGTCACTCCCAGACTGCAAATGAGAGTAAGCTTGGTAACATAGAAATATAAATGGATTAAAATAGTTTGAATAGGTGGATCAACAAGAGAAGAGTAAAAAG
>SNQJ01S0198015.1:5908-23133 GCA_010110895.2 Picea sitchensis
GATTCATTTGTAAAATAAATAAATCAAATAAAGGGAAAATTAACTAACCTAATGCTGATCAGCTATAAAGAAAAATCTCTAAGCTATTTTGTCTTCCTGTGTAATGTAAGATCCTCTTAACTTGTTGCCAAGCATAAATCTATGGCTAGAAGCAAAGAATAATATTTCCTAAAGTAACTCAAGAAATCGAAAACAATCTATAATAAATAGAAAGGAAAATGTATTTTTCTTATGTAACTTTAAATTGTTCAATAAATGGAGATGAAATTAACTCCAATCTCCGACAAATGATATAATCAAAATCTAACATTCAACGTAAAATCAAAATGTATAGATATATGATTAGCCACAAAGATTATGATAACCAATAAATAATGGACTTCATAATAAATAAACACAACATGAATGCATAAGTGTTGAATTGACTAAAGCTAATTCAAAACATGTGTTTTCATGCCCAGAAAACATGTGAAAGCCAATAATCACATTATACAGTCTACATAAGGACTAAATCCAAAAAGCAAACTGCATTTCATATATTTCTCAAAAAGATAAGTCCATCGTCAGGTCCCAAAAGAATTGCCCCTTGTCTCTGGGCAAGCACCAATATTTAAACTAAGTTCATGATTTGTTTTTTGTATCTTCTAAGATAGAGACAGATCTATCTTTAATAAAAAATTTACTAAAAAATAACCAAAACAATAGGTCTGATGTAATATGCATTCAAAATAGTTACATAATCAAAATATTATTGAAATTGTTTTAAAAGAGAAAATTACAAATCTGGAGCATATCCAACGATTTACTTGTCCCATCAATCTTTGAAAATTGAACCCCTTCACACTTTAGAATAAAAACAAAATTTAAATTTAGAAAAAAAAATCTAATAAACTAATTAAAGACAAGCGACAGAATCTATGATTTTGTAGCTAGTCTAATAAAACAATTTCAGTTATAACAAAACAAACCAAACGTTAATTCCAAGAAGAATGTTTACCCATTAAACATTTGAAAAAGAGGCATGAGATAATTTCGAGCTGATGGTGCAGACGTCCACCCGAGGCCGTCCCGCTTCCACCAGGACCTTCTTTCCCTCAGGCTCGAAGAGCTATAATGCCCTTCAAATCCCGTATCGGGACCTTTTGTCACCCACAGGATGCTCTATCGATCTCCCGGCAGTCCTCTCGGGAAATCGGGTTTCGCGCTATCGCGAAACCTGTGAGCACGCTCCTCGTGCTAATCGAAACCTCGAACCTCGATGGGTAAAAGTCAACATTTCCGTGCCTGTTGGGGATTTCCCTATCAGGAAATCAGAACATGAAATGTCGTAGTCCACTTGCACCATGAACTTCCGAACCCCGAACTCTGATACGCACGTGCACTTTCTTCCTGCCACGTCGCCTTCTCTCTCCACACTATCGGGAATCACGGGATCGCGATTTCACCTGTCGAATTTCCTTTGCACCGGGAAGTTCCGAATGTCGAATCCCGACTCTCCGAGATCTTGTGCCACCTGTCCCTGTAGCGATCAATGGCTCCAACGGCTTCGGGAAATCGCTAATCGCGATTTCAACCAGTATGAAACTCTTGCCTCTGTAAAACCCGATAATTCGAATCCCAATGGATCTTGGTTCTTCTTCCCTGTGCCTAAGGGCTAACTCCCACGCAACTTTGCCAAGATCTGACGGTCGGCGGTTCTTCGCGAGTCTCTCCCTGCAAGACTTGGCCGTCGATTCCTCCTCCGTAAGGAATTCTCTCGGTCAATATCTTTCTCCTGCTTGACTCTTCCTTGAGCCGCTTCCTGGCACTCCTCCACTGCGTCACGAAGGAACTATCCCTCCTGAGCTTGTCAACTCTGACTCCTTCAGAGACTTTGTGCACACTTCCCGTGTTCGACCTTCAACAACTCTCAAAGTGTTGAATCTTCCAGACTCCGTGCACTCACAAACACAATAGTCTCTGTTTCTTCTGCTCGGATTAGCCATTGAGCCTCCAAGTTTAGCCTGCACTCCTCCTGCGCGACTCCACCAACCCAAACCAACTTCTGGGTGAACGAGAATAAGGGTTTAACCGTCGAGCCTCATCAACGCACTCTATGCAGGAATCTCCTGGCCCAGACAGAGAAACAATTGAAACTTATTCTTTTCTCTCTCAGACTTCAGTTAAAACCTCTGAAATCACATACACAGCATATTCAAAGCAATTGCATGACCAGAAAGTAAACATTCATGAGTGCATAAACTTCATACATAGAGAAATAACACCAGCTATGAAATTGAATCAAAGACTCTCTTCTATTAATTCAAAAACATCTGTACATGGGTGTTCTTCACAAATTCTCTGCCACTCTTTCTTCTTGCTCCTGAATGTTTCTTATGTTACAATGATACAAAGGAGGGTGTCTATATCCGTTTTCCCTCACAATTCTAAAGCTATCAAATCTAGAATTAAATGTCCTATCTACCTGCATTAAATCTAATAAATGCCTTCCTATCTACTAAGGACGAGAGCTTAAAGGCTCAAGGTCCCCTTTACAATACAAGTGTGCTTCTTTATAAATGACTTTATTAAAGAGCGGCGCAACAACTTCCAAAGTATTTCAAAATGCATGCTGGCACTGTCCAGCTGTTTCCTCTTAATGTGCTGGCTCACTTGATGAGTGAGCGATGCTCCTGCATCATACTCCTCAGCTTGAAAATTTTCATGGGCTCCTGTCCATGAGTTCCTGCACAGTCTGTCCATGCTCCTGTATCACTGTTTCATTTTCCTAGCTAGCATCTTCCACTGGGTGGTTCTTCTAGTTCACCAGGTACTCGAAGTACTGTTTTCGCCTGGTCTTCCTTCCCACTCGCTTGTCCAGTATGCACTCCATCTGTGCCCTTTCTGCAACTGGTAATTGCTTCTACCACTGGATTATTGGTTCCTCAGTTCTAGTCTCTATTTCTCCATCTCTGTATGGGTATAAATCCGAAACATTAAATATCGGAGATATCCCGATGCCATCCGACAACTCAATTTCGTAAGCATTTTCTCCAAATTTCCTCAGGACTCTGCATGGCCCAATCTTTTTCATTTTGAACTTGTTATATGTTCCCCTTGGGAACCTTTCCTTCCTTAAGTGTGCTAGAACCAAATCACCAACTTTGAACTGAAGTTGTCTCTTCCGCTGATCGGCTCTACGCTTGTACTCCTGATTTGAGTCTTGCAATTGTTGCTTCACCTTGCTGTGAAGTTCGTTCATCGCTTCAGCGAACTCTTCAGCGCTAGCACTGCTAGTTGCAACCTGGTCGGACTCCCTGAGTTTAGAAACACCCCTTGGCTGTGTCCCATACACAATCTGAAATGGACCTTTTCCTGTACTCCGATTCAGTGAATCATTATACGCAAACTTTGCCTATGGCAATATGTTGTCCCAGCTGCTATGGTGTTCTGTCACCAAGCTCCTCAGCAAGTCTCCAAGACTTCTGTTGACCACCTCGGTCTGTCCGTCTATCTGCGGATGGTAAGATGAACTAAACACCAAGTTAGTTCCTAGCATTTTCCATAGCGTCCTCCAAAAATGACCTATGAATTTTGTATCCCTGTTCGAGACTATACTTCTCGGCAATCCATGAAGTCTAACAATCTCTTTGAAAAAAAAGTTTGCGATGTGCGTCGCATCGCTGATCTTATGACATGGAATAAAATGCGCCATCTTAGAAAACCTATCCACCACCACAAAGATGGAATCAACCCCTCTCTGCGTCCTTGGCAAACCCAATACAAAATCTATGCTTATCGCTTCCCATGGCCTCTCGGGTATGGGCAATGGATGATAAAAACCCGCGTTCTACTTTCGACCTTTCGAATGCTGACAAATCCTGCATCTGTCAACAAATATTTTAACATTTGCTCGCATCCCTGGCCAAAAATATGCTTTGCTTAGCTTGGCAAATGTTTTGTCATGGCCAAAATGCCCTGCCAATCCACCACTGTGCTTCTCCTTTAGCAGGTTCTCCCTCATGGAGCAATTCGGAATGCATAACTGGTTGCCCCTGAACAACAATCCCTCCTGGATCATGAAATCTATCCATGGGCTCCGATCCCTGAGAACTGGGTTCTCAGCTACTTCATATGCTTCTAAAAAATCTGTGTCTCCAACATACATGTCGCTCAGGTTTTCAAAGCCTAATGTTTTGACTCGGAACTCCTGCAACAGTAAACATTTCCTGCTCAAAGCATCAACTACTTTGTTAGAAGTTCCTGAAACATGTTTAATGACAAACGTGAAATTATTCATACACTCTACCCATTTTGCATGCTTCTGGTTCAACTTCTCCTGTTGACTCACAAACTGCAATGCATGATTATCGCTGTACAATACAAATTCTTTTGGGATCAAGTAATGCCTCCACTTCTTTAATGCCTGTATGATGGCATAAAATTCTTTATCGTACGTGGATTATTTCAGCTTTGCTTCATCCAGCTTCTCACTGAAATATGCAACTGGCATGTCCTCCTGACTTAAGACCGCTCCTATAGCATATCCGCTTGCATCACATTTCACCTGAAATGTCTTGTGAAAATCAGGCAACACCAGAATTGGTTTCTCTGTGATCTTCCGCTTCAACAGATTGAAGCTTTTCTCAGCCTCTGCTGTCCAATGAAAAGACTTATGTTGCTTTTTCACTGTGTCCATCATCGCTGCACTAATTCCACTGAAGTTCCTAATGAATTTTCGGTAGAAACTAGCCAAACCATGGAAACTACTCACCTCAAAAACATTTCTGGGTGATGGCCAATTCTTGATCACTTCCACCTTCTCAGGATCCATCTTCAACTCATTCACGGAAACAACAAAACCCAAATAAATGAGCTCTGTCTTCATGAAGGAGCACTTCTTCATGTTGATTAACAACTTCTCTTGTTGTAGCCTCCTCATTACAATGGCCAAATGTTTTAAATGTTCAGCCTTTGTCTTGTTGTAGATCAATATATCATCCAGATATACGACAACAAACTTCTCGATGAATTCCCTCAGGACTTCATTCATCAGTCTCATGAATGTGCTTGGTGTGTTTGTCAAGCCAAATGACATGACCATCCATTCGTACAAACCTTCATTTGTCCTGAATGCTGTCTTCCATTCATCACCTTCCCTCATGTGAATCTGGTGATATCCGCTCTTCAGATCTATCTTTGAGAAATAATTTGCCCCACTCAGGCAATCCATCAGATCATCCATCCTCGGCAGTGGAAATCTGTACCTGATGGTTATCTTGTTGATTTCTCTGGAGTCTGTACACATCCTCCAGCCTCCAACCTTCTTTGGACTTAGTACTGTCGGAACAACACACGGACTTAGACTTTCCCTGACCAGTCCTTTATCCAATAATTCCTGGACCTGGTTCTTGACCTCCTCGTTCTCCCGCGGCGTCAACCTGTACGCAGCCTTGTTCGGTAAAATTGCTCCTGGTATGAGGTCGATGTAATGACTCACACTCCTCATCGGTGGCAACGAACGAGGTAGTTCATCCACGATGATGTCAGCGAACTCTTCCAGCAGTTCCCGAATCTCGTCAGGTAGGTCATCCACTCTTGTACTAGTCAGGACAATTCTTGGTTTCCTGACCACAAAGAATTGTGGATCTTCATTCTTTTCCATCTCTGTGATAAGCTCCTTCCCACTCATGAGAAGTATGGTACTGCTTACTTCTGGCTTCACCTCCTTATCCTTTATCGGAAGCAGTCTGTGTGTCCTCCCATCCTTTTCCAAAGTATATGTGTTCATTCTCCCTTCATGAACCACATTCCGGTCATATTGCCATGGTCTACCCAGCAATACATGATAGACATCCATGGGAATGACATCACATAGGACCTTATCATTGTATCCCCCAATTTTAAATTCAACTAAACATTGTTTAGTGACACTCACCTGATGTCCCTTTTGTAGCCATGAGACCTTGTATGGACTCGGGTGATTGGTCGTCTCCAGCTCCAGTTTTTCCACCATCTCGGTTGAAACGAGATTATCATTGCTTCCGCTATCCACAATGACCTTGCATTTCCTGTCCTTGGTTGTGCAAGCTGTTCTAAACAGTCTGCTTCTCTGTACTGAGCTTTCCACCTCTTTTTCGGGTGTCAAAAGGACCTTATGCATCCAAAGCGATCTTTCGTTGTCTGCATCTTCATTCTCAGCATCACGCCTCTGTGCCTCAGTGATGTGAGCTTCTCCTCTGTCCATTTTCCTGTCTGGACAATCAACTGCCTTATTTCCATCCTTCCCACATGTAAAACATGTGATGATTCCACCTCTGCCTCTTCCTCTTCCTCTGATACGAGGAAAAGTATTCGCGTCAGCATATCCGCCACCCTACTCTGTATGTTGTCTCCTTGGCTCAACATATTGCTGCCCTCGCTGTGGCCGTCGTTGTGAGGTTCCACCTCTCTCAATATTACCTTGAGGTTTCTTCATTTCCTCCTTGGGCTTCTGATATTTCTCCTGGGTAACTGCCTTACCTCTGGGCTGACTTCTACCTCGCCCTCGCTGTCCTTGTTTACGGCCCAGCTTCTCCTCGGCTTTCAGAGCCATCTGGTAAGCATCCTCTACAGTTCTGATGGTTACCATGCTTAATTCATCCTGAATGTCATATCTCAGACCATTCAGGTATCTGGCTACCTTTTCATCATCGCTCTCCCGATGACCTTCTCTGATATTGAGCTTGTAAAACTCTTCGGTGTATTTTTTCACCATCATCAACTTCTGTCTCAGGTTCTGCATTCACCTGAATAGTGTGATCTAGTAATCCCTCGGGATGAACTTCGTCTTCATCTTCGCAATCATTCTATCCCAACTTTTAATCTTTTGCTTACCTTTGGAACGTCTATCTGCCTGTAGCTCGTCCCACCACAAAGCTGCGTGTCCCTTTAACTTGGTAACAGCATGTCTTACCTTTTTATCCTCTTCGATATCTTCATAGTCGAAGTAGGTGTCAAGAGCTCGGATCCAGTCCAGTAACTCTTCTGCATCCAGGCTTCCTTCATAAGTTGGAATATCCATTTTGGTCTTCGAACTCATCCTGGCGATAGCTTTAATCAATCGCTCTGTTGATGCATCCTCTGTTGTGACCTCTTCTTCATGTCCAGCTTCCTCTTCAACTTCGGAATCGCTAAGATCCCCTGCACCAACTCCACATTTTTGTGCAGTCTCCATCTCCTTGAGTCTTGCTCGGAGATCTCTCATCTACCGCTCCATTTCTGGATTTCCTGCCGGCCTACCTCTTCTCCTCACCTCCCTATCCTCTGGGTCAGCTGATTGTCTTTCCCTTCTGGGCGGCATGATGTATCCTCTTTCTCTACTTCAGGAAGCAAAGAATTTCCCGCTCTGATACCAATCTGGCGCAGACGTCCACCCAAGGTCGTCCTGCTTCCACCAGGACCTTCTTTCCCTCAGGCCCGAAGAGGTATAATGCCCTTCAAATCCTGTATCGGGACCTTTTGTCACCCACAGGATGGTCTATCGATCTCCCGGCAGTCCTCTCGGGAAATCAGATTTCGCGCTATCGTGAAACCTGTGAGCACGCTCCTCGTGCTAATTGAAACCCCGAACCCTGATGGGTCAAAGTCAACGTTTCCATGCCTGTCGGGGATTTCCCTATCAGGAAATCAGAACATGAAATGTCGTAGTCCACTTGCACCACAAACTCCCGAACCCCGAACTCTGATACGCATGTGCACTTTCTTCCTGCCACGTCGCCTTCTCTCTCCACACTATCGGGAATTGCGGGATCGCGATTTCACCTGTCGAATTTCCTTTGCATCGGGAAGTTCTGAATGAAGAATCCTGACTCTCCAGGCTCTTGTGCCACCTGTCCCTGTAGCGATCAACGGCTCCAATGGCTTCAGGAAATCGCTAATCACGATTTCAACCAGTATGAAACTCTTGCCTCCGTAAAACCCGATAAGTCGAATCCCGATGGCTCTTGGTTCTTCTTCCCTGCGCCTAAGGGCTAACTCCCGCGCAACTTTGCCAAGATCTGACGGTCGACAGTTCTTTGCGAGTCTCTCCCTGCAAGACCTGGCCGTCGATTCCTCCTCCATAAGGAATTCTCTCGGTCAATATCTTTCTTCTGTTTGACTCTTCCTTGAGCCACTTCCTGGCACTCCTCCGTTGTGTCACGAAGGAACTATCCCTCCTAAGCTTGTCAACTCTCACTCCTTCAGAGACTTTGCACACACTTCCCATGTTCAACCTTCAACAACTCTCAAAGTGTTGAATCTTCCAGACTCCGTGCACTCACAACCACAGTAGTCTTTGTTTCTTCTGCTCAGATTACCCACTGAGCCTCCAAGTTTAGCCTGCACTCCTCATGCGCGACTCCACCAACCCAAACCAACTTCTGGGTGAACAAGAATAAGGGTTTAACCGTCGAGCCTCATCAACGCACTCTATGCGGATGAATTCAACTGTACTCTATGCAGGAATCTCCTAGCCTAGACAGAGAAACAATTGAAACTTATTCTTTTTCTCTCAGACTTTAGTTAAAACCTCTGAAATCACATACACATCATATTCAAAGCAATTGCATGACCAGAAAGTAAACATTCATGAGCGCATAAACATCATACATAGAGAAATAACACCAGCTATGAAATTGAATCAAAGACTCTCTTCTATTAATTCAAAAACATCTGTACATGGGTGTTCTTCACAAATTCTCTGCCGCTCTTTCTTCTTGCTCCTAAATGCTGCTTATGTTACAATGATACAAAGGAGGGTGTCTATATCTGTTTTCCCTCACAATTCTAAAGCTATCAAATCTAGAATTAAATGTCCTATCTACCTACATTAAATCTAATAAATGCCTTCCTATCTACTAAGGACGAGAGCTTAAAGGCTCAAGGTTCCCTTTACAATACAAGTGCACTTCTTTATAAATGACTTTATTAAAGAGTGGTGCAACAACTTCCAAAGTATTTCAAAATGCATGCTGGCGCTGTCCAGCTGTTTCCTCTTAATGTGTTGGCTCGCTTGATGAGTGAGCGATGCTCCTGCATCAGTTGATAACAATGTTGAAGTTGGAAGAATTTTTTATAACAATATGCCATGACTTCTTGAACCTTTTTATAGCCTTGGGGGGAATTTGTTGGATGCTAGCTCTTAGATCCTCGTTTTCTCTTTCCAATACCAAGTTACGAGCCATAACCTGATTTACATGAGCTTGCAAATAAGGGATATCCTGGTAATACCTATGGATCCAATTGAAACAATCCTCATAGTATACATGTTCCAGATTCGATAGTGGGTGAGTATGATATGATTTTAATGGTTTATCTTGCGTCATAACCCTTTTAAAATCATACTGGATCCCTGAAAACCCCTCTTGTTCTTTTATAAATGGAGGCAAGTTAGAAACAAAATCATATTGGGAAGAATCCATTCTAGTGTCAATAGAACTGGCGTCTTCAACAGAGATTGTATCCTCAATGACAACTGTGGGAACATGTTTATCACAGATTTGATGTCGATTCCTGATCATCCTTGATAGAAGTCTTCCATTCCTTTTATTTCTGAAATTTAAGTCATTGACCCTCTGTGTGTTTTCCTTACTCTATCTTTTGAGTTTAGTTTTATCTTCAGTAACCGAGTTATGTACAGTATCAGGGATGATAGGTGCCTTATCCCTTAGATGACTCAAAAATTCCTCCAAGGACTTCTTTGGAATGAATTCACGCTTCTTGGAGGTGACCTCGGCTATTTGATGAAAATAAATAGGGGTATTGGGAGGTAATACAGGGTCTTTTGAGACTTGTATTTCAACTCAAAAACTTTGCAGAGAGTGGGACGATATGCTAGGGCTAGTAGGCTCATAAACACACAGAGGTAAACTATGGACAGGTTCAGATTGCACTAAAAAAAAACCATTCCTGATAAGAAAACCTTTCCAACTATCTCCTATCTTTAGCAACTGGGCATTAACAAGAACTTGATTAAACCATCATGGAAAAGACTGGATTTAGAGTTGGGGTTTTGTCTTTGGTAGAACCTGGACATCTTCTGGAGAATTCTAAGAAAATAAAATGGCAAGTTTAACTGAAAACCTAGGAAGACCATCAATAGGCACACATGAAATAAAAACACTAGTCCATAATGTCCCTCACAGGCGACTAATTTTTTAATTATCAACAACAAACCATGCCAACGAGTTTTGAACAATTCGATGGGTGTACCTTTAACGTTATAGCACAATTTTATGGATACCATCAGTAGATGCCAAGGGATACCTTCTATATTCAAGTTTTTGAACCAACGTTCCCCTTTCCATGACAGACCCCTGGCCTTTGCTATGGATTCTTCATTTACTTGTAACCGTAGGTCACCTATTTTATCTTTTGCACCGTCAAAAATCTTGGCGAAAGCTTGTGCGACTTATAGATTAAAACCCTCAAATGAATGTACAAATTTAACCCAACCAAAAAGGGAGAGGTCATCTATAGCATCGTCGTGAGAAATCATAGCCTGTGAGACATTCAACTCCACCCTAAATATAGGATACATTATCTTGATTATGATATACCAAAAGATGCAGAATGGAGGAGTTTGCATTCGAGCCAACCTGAAACAAATGGTATAGTTGGCATGGTCAAAGGTGACCCAAAAACTAAGATCTCAGGAGGATGCTACCATGAATCTCACCCAAACTGTTGATTAAACCCCCCCACTTGCAGATGAATACACTCAAAAACCACCTTGCCTGCTAAGAACCTAATCCCTGGTTACGAAGCACCATCCATATGATGAAATGAATGTAATCTCTGGACAACATGACAGAGAGGTAAGGGTTTCAGAGCATGGTCATTAGCCAGGTAATACATTGATTAGATCAAGACATAACAATTAATGGCAACATTCATATCATATGGTAATGTCATAGGTTTAGAACTGAAATCGCAAAGGGTAAAGTAATAACCAATACTTTGAAAATTGATTAAGGCATAACATGAATCAAATGTGATTGGGTACTATTCTAATGTTATAAAAATTTTACATAACCATATACTCATCAATCTTAAATGTTTTGTCATTTTAGGTGTTTCAAAGGATCATTTGGTTTTACAAGAAAAGAAGCATTTAGAGTTTATTTAATGTGTTTTACAATAAGATTTCAATTTCATGCTTGACAGTCATGAAATTGAAATGGGTAAACGAGATGTTTATTGATCAAATAAAAATCAAAACAAAAATGATCAATCAATCAATTACTCAAAAACCATAATCAAACTCATCATAGACAAAGTTAGGCAACTAATAAAAATTTCCTTTGTCATGCTCGCATTTCAAAGATTGACAAAACGATATGACTATTTGGATGCCAACACTTCTCCAATTTGTAGTAGTTGTTGAGCTCCAAAAGTAGCTTGTTGAATAATTGTTTTGTGATTCCCTGCTCCTAGAATGCTGATGAGTGTTCCATATTCTTCCTTGATAATGTTGATATCGATATTCTTTTCTTCCTTCAAGTCTTTCTTGGTAATGAGTTTGTCCATACGATCTCACATTTGATGGTTTTCCTTCACTCTACACACCCATTTCATCTGGCTTCTTTTCATAGACAATGGAATCCTCTATCCTATTTTCTTGGTCTTTGATTACTCTAGCCTTGTGTTGATGGGGATTAAACCCTTTTGGCTTGGGTTGAAATCCACAACAAATAAGATTCCCCAAGAACTAACTCTGTATGAAAAAAGTAGTTAAAATCATGTAATTAATTAATTACTAATGAAAAAAAAGAACACATACTTGGATTTTGAAGTTCAAATAAGATTTATTTCATGAATCCTCACTCTAGTCCTTCACTCCAATGATTTATTTGTTAACTTACACTCAAAGAGAGACAATTCTACAAAGATGGTAGTTATAGTAACTAACTCCTAACTACATATACTAATTGTGAATAACATGTTAGTGCCAAGATAATCAAATGCATATATATAGAAATTACAAAAGAAAATAAATAACATAAGATAGGGACAGAAAAGAGAGTTCTCATTGAGTATGAATAACAAGTAACATGTATATATATCACATGATACTGTTGCAACACTACCTAGAACCAATACATGGATTCCTCAACCTAGGCCACTAAAGATGTATCGTACCTCATGACTCCTTGATCTAGATAAATCAAGGAAAGAGAATGAGTCTCTTAATGAATGTGATATATGAGCAAGGTGGTTGGAAATAGGGGTTTCCATTAATGAAGGTGAAAAACTTAAAATCTCAAGAAATGAGCTTGCAGACTCAACATAAATTCACTAGCATAATGATGCTTCAATGAATGTTTTCTCTCCTCCACCCAATGGAATGTATTTATACTTCCAAACATCACTTGGATTAGTTATACATGGGCTATAGGAGGTCATGAACTGAAGAAACCCATGAACTGTGCCCGAAAATTTGCATTTTTATATTTTTTTGTGTCAAATAAATGCTTATCTGTGTTGCTGAAGGAAAAAGGATGTATATAAAGTTGCATACAAACCTTTTCAGATCATATGAAGCATATTACTAACTAGAGGGATTTTTTTTAAATATTATAAGGAAGAGATGGGTGGAAATTAATTCTACAAGAGGAAAATGGACTTTAAGATTCAAGCCAACAAGTGCATCCATGCAATAATGTGGGAAAAGGTGATATAACATATTCCCCCTAATGTGTGAGGTCATAAGGGAAACTAATGGATGAAATACATTATAAAATCTAGGAGGATAGTGTGTATTAGGCCTAGGCAAAGTTCATCAAACAACAGACCAAAACAAAAACTGCAAAAGAAATCAAGTGTGAGGTAACTCTCTTCCTAAGACAAGCATACCCATTATTAGGAGTGATAAAAGCATGGTTGGAAAATCAAGTACATTGTAGATCCATGAAGTATCTATATAAGTAGATATCATGGCCATGAAAAATGAGTACACAATGGATCCATGTCAAAAAAGATCATAGCCATGAACAGATACACAGTGGATCTATGTCTCAAAATCAAAGGAAGATATATAGAATCAATGAGATGAACAAATTGATCATCCAAAAGTACCAATGTCATGAAAAGGAGTGGTATTGTCCAATGAAAATTGGGAAACAACATAAAAGAGATGATGCTACTATAGATCCAAGGTCTTCAAAACAAAATTCCAATGGTAAGAGTCTACACCATGTGAATGGATGAGATGAAGTTGAACATAGTGAGACATTGTTTTATTACTGGTGATTGATGTATACCATTAAAAAACATGAGACAACCCATCGAAAATGATAACCGGTTTCAAGGTACGTAGTAAATTCTAGCAAGTGTGAATAAATGAGATGATGTCAAACACTTGTAGAATATATTGATCATGGGACATTGATGGTAAAACTATCAATAGTGAGGGAACCTGCCACTTAGGACTACAAGCCCCAAGGTACTAAAAAGACTATAGATATCGATCCTAGAGTAAATGTGTCAAAGTTGATGGGAAGAGATCCACTGAAAGGAGGGCATTAAGGAATCCTCCATCAACCAACACGAGGAACAAGAAAAGGCCAAATATTTTAGAGGACTCAAATGAAAGATTGAAAAACACACCACTAGGGGCATCTTTTGCATGCACCATATGGAATAGCACATGGAAGTGACCCTCTAAGAAATGACCAATAATGTAAACCATTGATAGAGGTGAGGAATTCCACCAATGAGGAAAACGAAACCCAATGTACTGTTGGTTAGTTTGCACAGGGCTTGGTTTTTGTCATTAATGTCAAACCTAAAATCTAAGACCGAGAGAAGCAGCTACACAGTGCTCGGGAATTTAGAAGGAGTAGATCTGAGCATAGGTCCCAACCACCATTAGATCCAGGATAATCTGCACGTTCTTTAAAGTGCAATGTGAAGCAGGATTATAAAATCCCGAAAGCAGGAGGACCGTCCATCTTCGGGCAAGACACGTGGTCACAAATCAGCTTTTCAATGACTGGAAATTCAAAGAAAGGAGGTGCTCAAACCTCTAATATCGCGATATGTGAAATCGTGAAACACAAAGTCTCGATGAGATTAGGACCATCTGATCACGAAATACTGTGGGCCGTCGATCGAAGAAAAGAGGATTTTGGGGATCGCGACTTGGAGTGTCAAGACACTTCATCACAGGAATGCCGAAATGCCAAAATACTAAAAGGGACACACGTCAAATCATTTCGGGGATCGTGACTTGTAGTGTCAAAACAGTCCATCAAAGAAACGTCGAAATGCCGAAATGAGAGAACGCCGAAATGCCAAAACGCTAAAAGCCAAAATGTTGAAATATGAAAGGCTAAAATGCTGAAACATGGAACGTTGAAATGCCGAAACGCTAAAAGCCGAAATGCCGAAATGTGAAATGTCGAAATGCCGAAATGTGAAACGCCGAAATACCTTTTTGGTGTGGGCAGTGGTTACCGCCGATGGTCATGTGAGAGGGAGGAGCTAGCACGAAGCTAAGCTCTATTTTGGGATTCACAACTTGAAGTGTCAAGACTCTTTGACACAATATTGTTGAAATGTGAAATACGAAATGAATTTCGATTAACCTGTGGTCACAGCCAATGGGCATATGGTTTAGCTCATATGTATTGTCAAAGCGCTCGAAGGCTATTCTATGCTGAAAATTCAAAACAAATGCATTTTCATCGAATGATGTTGGTTAAATATTTAAACTGATCATGTGGTTTTTTTTCTTCTTGATGCCTTGACCAATAATAATTTTTGTAAGGTAGTTATTCAGTTATTGTAACTAAATCTTCAAAGCCTGAGGGTTCGAGTGTACGCTCTGAATGTATTGGGTAGAAATAAGTGAAATTTGGTGAGATGAGGTGTGAGTGAAATGGAATCAATGGTACAGTCATAGCTCTAAGGTAAAATTCATTTATGTAAATGAAGATAAAAATGAAATAAAATCATACGGGGACAGTGAGAAGAAATGATGAAGATATCGCAGAGATCAAGGGGAGAAGAATGGATTCTGATATGATTATTTAAACAGAGAGGACTTGAATGTTGAATCCTTTGCCAAAGAAGATAAAGAGTTGGTTTGAAGGTTCTTAGTGACAGAGAAGGATTTCAGGGTGGTAGGGAGGAGCAAGGGGAGACTGTAAAAGTCTCTTGTACAAGTTGGTGCTTGTACATCTGGGAGTTGTAGCTTCCATTCAATAGATGTTGAAGAACATAGGTATAAACCTCATCTGGGTTGTAGCTCAGATAAAATAAGAATGTAAAGAGGAGTTGGAGCTTACCTTTCATTCATAGTAAGAAGAGGTTTTTCCCTTTTGTGTTTCCTCATGAAAAATCACTGTGTCATTGTTTCATTTATGTGATTGTGTATTTATTGGTTAAATGTATTACTACAAGATAAATGTTAAAGGCATGATTTATTGATTAATAAGTAATCTTCTTATAAAGTGAAAGAAATTTTATACAATTGATTCACCCCCCCTCTCAGTTGACTTATCATGTTCAACATGTACTGCATGAATACTAAAGTTTGAACAGAGGTATTGATGTCAAACACATGGGAAACTGCTCAGTCGAGGATTGATTGTGGGATGCCATCTGTTGAGAACAAGGTAACCTATCAATGATGAAAATAGGCCCATGGTGATACTCTAAGTCAAACTCTCAGAGCAATGTGTCGTATTTGGTAATATATAACTTGGCAGCAAGAAGTCATTGGGGACCTTCCATATCGGCACGAGTATAAGACATATATGCTTGTTAATTTTGAGAAGTGCTTGGCACAAGAAGACCAACATGAAAATTCAATAATTTTGAGGAGTGGTCGATGCGAGCTGAAAATTCCCTTGAACAAAAACATGACAAAAAAGTGACTTGGGTAGCATAGACTCAAGAATGAACAATGACATAAATTTGTGACATAGGAGGCATCAAAAAAATCTTTGTAATGAATGGAAGGATAACCAGTCGAAGGAGTAAAGACTCAAATAACAAGGTTCAATTTCCCAAACGCATATGCATACCCAGTTTTTTGAGATAGAGAATCAAAATTAGTGATTTGTTCAAGGGAGATATAATTTCTACCAAACATACTAAGAACTCGATTATTTCTCGTCCTCTTTTTTTATGTTTGATTTTTTTGTCCTTTTTGTGTTTTAAAACCCTAAAAAAAATAAAAGAATGTTATAGTGCAGTGGAGGAAACAAGTGACACATGAAATAAAACTAGTTCCAAGCACAGGGAACATACATATGCTCAATGAAAGGAACACATGTAGGATTTTGACACTCAGGGGAATGTTTCCTCTAGGGATACAGGTGTCAAGTCACAAAGGAAAAACTACAAGGATAGAAACTGAAGGGAACAAATAAGCAACAAAATAGACAACAACAAGTTGAAGTTGGAATTAGGCTCAAAAGCGTAAGTGGAAAAATGCAATTTAGTATGACAACTCGACACATAAATATGGCAGCTCCTTGTGTATTATCGACAACAAGGATGAGAAGAATTTATGAGGCTTCAACACAAATTCATGGTAGGACTAAAGAGGGATCTCAAGCCTATAGATAACTTTCAACATGGGCACCAAATGTCTAGCAAGGCACTAACTAGGGTACTCATGAAAAGGCATGCTCTACCACATAAAATATGACACTTGTAATCAGTAAGGAATGTTTGTGTCGCAAGTCATGCAATTTTCAATTACTTACTAATTAACTTAGTGAGCAACTGAAGAGTTGTGCATTTAATTATCAATCCTAGGTCATATCTTACATACAAATTGTCATGCACCATATATGCAAAGATTAGTTTTTTTTATTATTAAAGATTTGGTTTACTTTTAATGTCAGAAAGCAAGGCTTCAAGTTACTTAATTAAGTCACCGAATTATACTAGTACAAGAAAGTAAATATCACACTTGCGAAAATTAAATCACACTTTTGAAATTGAAATAACAGTTACAAAAATTGAAATCACAATTGCAAGAATTGAAATATCACTTGTGGAAATTGAAATCACACTTTGCAAAAATTTAAATCACACTTGCAGAAACTAAAATCACTATTGAGGAAATAAAATCTACACTATGTTCTATTGGTGACTTGCTCAAGTAGAATGGAGGTCTTATTCTATTGTAACATTTATGTGTTTGCACATTTGATAAGACTCTAATGTAATATCAATCCCAAACTTCTAAATCTATCATGAATAAGAAA
>SNQJ01S0198016.1:0-17225 GCA_010110895.2 Picea sitchensis
TGGAGAATATTCTCTTTCAGTTGACACTTCAGTTTGACTAGTTGAGTTGAGTCTAGATGCTGCATTGGTTTTGTCACCATGCAACATTGGGATCATCACCATCCTAATGTGCACTTTCCTTGGGATCATCACCATACTGATGCATTACCCTTGATCCCTTGATCTACTCCTCACTACACTTTGTTCAATCAATTAACTGAAGACTAGTTGACTAGTTAACTCAGATAGGTGGCAGTTCACTCCCGTAATTTCCTAAGAGACTATACTAGGTGGTAGTTCACTCCCGTAACTACTGGTGTGTGTCCATATCACTCTAGACCACCACTGTGGCACATTGGTTCTCCTCCAGTGCGCATGCATTGATGTATACCGAGTATATCATGTGTAAATTATTCATTATTCATTACGGTTAATGAGAATTCTTCTATTCTTTCTCTCCTTCTTCTTCTTTCTCAATTTCTCTCTACAAATGTCTGTACTATTTTCTAGCTAGCTCTATTATGTGCAGGTTCAACAAATTTACACAAGGAGGACTAATTTTTTTCTCCACGAGGCCAACGTTGCCCTAAAAAGGCCTAACATCATCCTAAAGGAGCATGATGTCATATTTACATCTTGATTTAGGGTTTTATGATGACATTTAATGTAAAAACTGGATATTATGTGTAACTGGCCATGTTGGCATTTTTGACCTAATCCTGGTCATTGATATTGTATAAATAAGGGTCTTAACCCTTGTATTATTCATCATCTTTCACTCACACTTGTGAGGACAGAAATTTGCACCATATCTAGGGTTACATGGCAGAAATTTTAGGCGCACTTGTTGAGGAAGGATAAATCTTGGAGTATTTTGGAAAGTTTCTTGGTGGAAGTGTTCAACTAGGGTTTTTCTTGATGATTCTTGATGTATGTGTTGGGTTCATCTTTTTATTGTTTTATTTCAATGATCAAATCCTTTTTTCATCGATATTACATATGCTATGCTTCATATTATCCATTTTGAAGGATTCTCAAAGGTTTATATATTAATTCACCATGAATTCGCATAAGGTATGTATAATTGGTGTTTTTGTAATGGTCTTGTGATCAATCCAGCTCAGTTCGATGATTATGAATATATAATTCATGGTTTGCTTGCAACAGGGAAAAATCATGGTTCGATCCTCCATCTGGTACCTTCTCCGCCACTCCATTCAACACTTGATCCGACACGCGATCCGACACTCCATATGGCATGCGATCCGACACTCAGAGTGCATTGGAGTTGGCGGTTGGTACATTGCCGGCCTTTGGTGGACGAATCGGGGATATGGTTTTTGTGCCCCCTCATGGGCTTCAGCTACAGAGCTCGACACACCTCAGATTGGGTGGTTGTAGTGATCATTGAGTGGCTCAAGAACTTACTAGAAGATGTTGTTGTTCGAACTCATTTAATGAGTTTGATGTTTTTAGAGAAGGTCGACCTCTGAAGCTATAATCATCTATAAATACCACTATCTATGGCACGAATGAGAAGAAGAATTTCATTTGTTTAATACAGACATTATTTGCAATTTTGTTCCAGACTCTGTTTTATGATTAATGACAGTATTGTGTTGATTTAGCACCTTTGTTTTCTTGTTGGAGTGTAGCCACGATCTGCTAGGGGTCCCACCAGTGGTCTGGGTGACTGTGTATATCAATATATATTTTCTGTTCATCTTAATGCTTATTTAGAATTCAAATTTGTTTCTTTACTGCATGTATTTCTCAATTTTAATTGTTGATTATATGTCAATTATAACTCGTTAATCTAATTTGTTTTACTTAATTGCAGATTGCTTGATTTAATTGTTTAGATCATATAAATACGTCCATGGTTATCTATTGTTTGCAGGTTATAGGAGTTGGTTAGTTGTAGTATTGTGTCTTTTTCCTTCTTTGCTATAAAGCATCCTGCAAGATACTAATTTAGATAGTTTCATTGAATTCTTGATTAATTACTTTGTTTCTGATAGTTTAGACAAAGCATTAGTTTAGACAGAGCATTAACTTAGACAAAGCATTAGTGTAGACAAAGCATTAGTTTAATATTGGTTTATTTGTAAGCTTTGATAGATTAGTTGTTTTCAGTTTTGATAGCTTTAATTCGGATAGATTTAATTGTCATTTTAATTATTCTTTGTAGGTCTATTTTGTTTGCTTATTTTTCTTTAGCATGATAGGATAGAAATAGATTTTGGATTATGATTCTAAAATCATTTTGGTTAATTTTGAAATATGATTTTTAATGATAGAATTAGTTCAGTTTAGATCATGAAATCTCAGTTATGAATTTGAATTGTAATTTCTAGTTGAAATTGATCAAGAATTAGAAGTTTGCAAAGAGTGAATTTGAATTAGGATTTTTAATCATGAGTTCATGAGTTTATAGATTTGCTTGAAGTAGTAAATTTGAATAAGAGTGTTTTTAACAGATAATGATTGATGTATAAAGTTTAGAGATCAATTGGATTTTAGAAATACTTAGTGTTGCTTCTATGATGGATAAACTTTCCTTAGATTTCCTTATCCATACTTTCCATTTCTCTGTAGAAGTTAGCATTGAATTAATTCCTCTTGAATTGTCACTAATAGTCAGACGCCATCATGATGTTATTCGACACCAAAGACATAATCATCACCTCTGAATGATTTCTTTTTACTGCAAGCTAGAAATAGTTTTGATAAATTAGAATTTAAATACAGTCATAACACTTTTACTTTTGGTTAAGTAGATTAAAATTTATTCTTTGCAAAATAGAAATAGTTATGAGTTATTTTTAACAATAGAGTTCACTTGTCAAAATAGTTTTTATATATTAGTTATCTACTT
This sequence comes from Picea sitchensis, assembly GCA_010110895.2. Classification (NCBI taxonomy): domain Eukaryota; kingdom Viridiplantae; phylum Streptophyta; class Pinopsida; order Pinales; family Pinaceae; genus Picea; species Picea sitchensis. The sequence continues at coordinate 2,858 of SNQJ01S0198016.1, forward strand.
GCTTACTTTCTCAAAGATATATAGCTCAAATAACTCAGAAATATCTTACTTATTGTTGCTTACTTAAAAAGAGATTGAATAGATTAACTATGTTTAAAATATATTTCTTGTTATTTGCTTATTTAGAAATAAGCCATAAATTCATTGTTTGATGTTGCTTAGGGTAAATAGTTCATAATTCTAGAATCGCTTAAAGCTCATTAATTGAATGTTCCTTTACATAGAATTTGTTAATTAACTAAAATTGAAAAATCATCTCTTTAGAAAGTAGATTGATAGAGTGTTGATCCCTAGGGTAGAACATATCCTTAGTTATACAATCCTTCCTACCTTGGCTCATACTGTGCCACAACTCTAAGTTTACTTACCACAAGTTGACAATTTAATTGAGGGAATTAGTGCATATAGAATACCCATCATTTTTGGTGTCGTTGTCAGGGAGTTGTCTTAAGGTAGGAAATAGTTAGGGAGTAGATCATTTATGAACCTTAAAATTAGTTTGGTGGTGGGGAAACTTTAATATGATAGGTAAGAACCTGTGCATTTGTTATAGCAGGTTCCCCCAAACCCAATGGTATTTTTTCTTTTGTATTTTCTTTCATGAACAAACCTAGGGACCCGAAGGGAAGATACATTAAAACCAAACCAAAACACTCCACCCATAAACTCCGCAAATCGATACCGGAAAATAGGGGTTAGTTCAACCCAAAGAGCTAAAGTAGTCTCTAAATAGACCAAAACTGGGAGCACTATAGAGGAAAAAATTGAAACATCAATAGTAGTGGGACAGGAGGCAAGACCACTTGGGCCTTCATCAGAACTATCCAACAAGGGTAGAGATAGGAAACCTACTGGAGAAGACCTCGGTTGGACATAGCCAATGCATTTATTGGCTATAGAGAAGGTGAAATGACCATCTCAAATGGACTTTCTATACAGAAGCTGACCATATACCCACCAGCTCAACCTATCATGGAGAATATATGGTGGCTTGAATGTCCATATGAGAATGAGGACTGGGAAGAACTTGTGTTTCCGAGTGATCATTCCTGGGCACTTCAGGAGCAAACAACAGAAAATGTGCTAAACTAGTTTATTTCTGCTATCACATGTGTTGATTTTCCACAATCTTTTCCCCAATTTGAGTACATATTTGGGGAAGAATTGTAGGAATAGTTGGACCCATAAACTTTGTGTTCGACATATTTTGTTTTTGAGATAGATTATTCTTCCACATCTTATACCATTCCCTATGAGATTAGTCTAGGGAAATTTCCTAAATATAAATTCTGGACTAGATGCAGACCAACAAAAACAATTAGTAAATGTCCTTAAAGAACAATCAAGGGAATTCACCTAGGAATACACTGATATGAAGGGTATACACCCTGATACATGCATTCATCACATATATATACCCAGGAAGAAGTAACACATGTTAGGCAACCCCAGAGGAGGATGAACCCGACACTCAAGGATATAGTAAAAGAGGAGATACAAAATTTATTGAATGTTGGATTTATTTATCCGATCTTTGATAGTAAATGGGTATCGCCACTTGTAGTGGTTCCAAAGAAAGTAACCATGAAATGGAGAATTTGTGTCGATTTTCAGGAACTTTATAAGGCCACTCTAAAGGATTATTTTCCCCTTCCTTTCATTGACCAAGTCTTGGACACCTTGTCAGGGAAGAAATACTTCTCCTTCCTAGATGGATATAGCGGGTACAACCAAATTCTCATAGCACCTAAGGATTAGGACAAGACTACTTTCACTTGTCCTTGGGGCACCTATGCCTATAGGGTCTTACCATTTGGTTTGTGTAATTCTCCTTCCACATTTCAATGAGAAGTACTAGGGATATTTGTTGACCTTATTCATGATTATGTGGAAGTATACATGGACGAATTTACAGAATATGGAAATACATACCAAGAAGCACTAGATAATCTAGAGAATGTCCTTATCATATGTCAAGAAATGAACCTATCCTTAAGTCATGAAAAATGTAAAATGTTGTTGACTAAAGGAGTGGTCTTAGGAAATCACGTTTCATCTAAAGGGATCAAAGTGGATCCTGCTAAGATTGAGGTAATCATCAAACTTCCACCCCCCAAGACTCAAAAATAGGTAAGAAGATTTCTTGGACATGTCAAATACTACCGATGATTTATTGAAAATTTCACAAAGATTGGTGCACCCATGTTCGGATTGTTGATAAAAGATGTTGATTTTCTATGGACTGACCAGTGTTAAGCAACCTTTGAAACTATGAAAGCTAAGTTATTTGTGGCACCAGTTATTAGGGGACCCAATTGGGCCCTTCCATTTCACATATCCACCGATGCCTCTGATAATTCAATAGGAGGAGTATTAGGGAAGAAAGAAGACCATCAGTCCTATGCCATTTATTTTGTGAGTAATAACTTCTCCCCTGGCGAGTTAAACTATACAGTTACCGAAAAGGAATTCTTGGCAGTGGTCCATGCCATCAATAAATTTCTCCATTATATCACAGGATACAAAGTATTTGTACATATATATCACTCTTCCATTATATTTCTCATGAATAAACCTATTACCAATGGCCGAGCGACTATGTGGCTTCTATTATTGCAAGAGTTCAATATCATTGTCCTTGACCAACCTGGAAAGGAGATTTTAGTAGTTTATTTTCTTTCACACATAAAACATGAGGATGATGATATTCCTGTTTATGATAGTTTTCCAGATGAGCATCTCTTTTCCCTCTCTATAAATACCCCATGGTTTGCATATATGGAAAATTATTTGGCTACTAGGAAGTTTCCAGCTCATTTTTCACCTCATGAAAAGCGTAGAATTATCACACAAAGTGACAACTACGCTTGGGTTGGCCATGACATTTTTTGTACTGGACCAGACTTGATTATTCGTAGATGTGTCTGAAAAGATGAGATACCATAAATCCTATGAAGTTGTCATAATGGACCATGTGGTGGCCATTTTTCCAACAAACGTACAACATATAAGGTGTTACATTCAGGTTACTATTGGCCTAGAATTTTTAAGGATGTTGCCAAATATGTGAGGAGTTGCGATAGGTGTCAAAGGATAGGAAGAGCCAGATCAACTGATGAAATTACCTTACGTTCCCAAGTTATGATAGAACCTTTCGATAAATGGGCCCTTGATTTTGTAGGACCAATTTCACCCATGTCTCATAAGAAGAACTATATTTTGGTTTGTACAGATTATGTCACCAAGTGGGTAGAAGAAAAAGCCGTATTTAGGGATACCGAAAAATCTGTTGTTGAATTCATTTATGAAGACATATTTACCCACTTTGGTGTTCCTCGTGAAATTGTTACAGATCAGGGCACCCAATAATTCCAAGTTGATGAAGGAATTAATGGAGAAATATGGGATCAAGCATTGCAAGTCTTCTCCATATCACCCGCAAGATAATGGCCAAGTAGAGTCTACAAACAAAGTTTTGGAAACTATATTGACCAATGTTGTTCAATTACACCATAGGGATTGGGTTTATAGGCTTCCATAGGATTTGTAGGCATATCGTACCACCTAGAGAAACACCACTGGGCATACCGCCTACGATCTAGTGTATGGAAAACAAGTACTTCTACCAATAGAATTCCAAGTAAGGACTTTCTGTGTTGCCGCAAAATTGGTATTAAACCTAGATGAGGCATGGAAACAACGAGCCCTACAATTAAATGAGTTGGATGAGATTAGGAAAGATTCTATCCAATGAACAATGTTAGTTCAAAACCAGAGGAGCAAGTGGCATGACAAATTTATTAAGAAGAAACAATTCCAACTTGGTGATTGGGATTTGTTTTTTGACTCACGATTTAAAAATTTTAAAGGAAAACTTACCACTCGGTGGTTAGGTCCTTATGAGGTATTTACCATATATTATAATGGGGTTGTTAATATTAAAACAATCGACGATGGACAAGTCTCTTTCGTAGTGAATGGACACCGACTCAAAATTTACCACAGACCCATTTCCAAAGAATATTTTCTACAGGTCATGTCAACTGACAAGGCATTGACCTTAGTGGATGGGGAATTTTCTTCTCCCTCCCCCTGTTCTTGAAACGTTTTTTGAATTCTTATTGTACATATGCAAATAATTTGAAGTGTGCTTTTGTTGATAAACAATTCTAGAGATTTCTGCAGGTATTTATTTCACCACGACTGGACAATTTCAAGGAGACAAAAAGGGAAGTATTTTCCTTCAAAAAAAGATATTTCTATATTTGAACCTTGTTGTCTTCTTAAGAATTAATTGAATAATGAATGTTTGTGAATTAGCCATATTTTTTCAATATTTCTATCTTCCGTTTTCTCAAGGCATCTTTAATGGAAGTTTCTCTTAACCTCCACTAGTAGAGGATATAAGGAAGTGACACCTTGTCTATCAAACCTAGAGGTTACTCGTACAATTTCCCCAACAACCCTGAGTAGGTGAGTAAAGTATCTTTATGAAAGATTAGAAAGAAGGTTTGATTAGTGGTTAGCCATGGAAACATCACTATAACTTAAAAAAAAAGTGAGTCGAGCCTAAATATACCTTTCTATTCTTTTTCAATGGCACCATCCACTACACACTAAAAATGCTTGATCATACCATATCTTTAGATAGGCTACATCCACTTAAGTACCCCTTACATCAGGACAATATATAAGGAATACATAAAGAAGATTCATCCTCTAATATAAATACCATCCCAGTCTTAAATAAACAAATAAATAAAAATTCAGAGTTGTCTCCCCATCTTCTTGAAAAAATAAATATTTATAATAAAATCTTAAAATATGGTGGACCAGTCTTTGTTGTAAAAAGGTGTAAGAGGCTAACCCATTGGGATACTGAGCAGGTATGTTGGCAGCGGGTACTGGCCTATGGTATGACTAGGTAAACCCGTCGGAGTACTAAATAGGCTTGCTAGCAGTGGGGCATTCTACCTAGCGAGGGTGATGATTTGACAAACACTAAATAAAATTCCTAAATATTTAAACTTGTCCTCATGTACGACATTACTTATAGACAAAGATGAAAAGAAGTATGCATGGTTAAGAAAAGGTCAATGAACTCCATAAATATGCCATTGGGAACTAGATTTAAGACAATCCTAAGACTCCCTCGCCTACCTCTTCTTAACTATACGTAGGATGTTATGTCCTATAGGTGGGGCCATACTTTAACCGTCTCATCAAACTAATGTGTGAAATCTATCTCTACACTTGGCAAGCTGTAAATCTTAGGCTATTGGGAGAATTGACTGGTTGCCTATATTTTTTATTGTGAGGTGTCACAATACTTAGGAGTGGGGGAGGGGTTTCCTGAGCTAACAAATGATAAACATTGCCCATATATATTATAATCCATGAGAAGAGGAAGTAGAATCTCTGTAAAAACTATGTTATATTGTTTCCACGATATTCTGGGCTATTATATCAGTAGTTGTTTTTATTAAAATGCTAAATTCTATACGACTGACATCACTATGTGTTATAAGCATGTTGTACATTTTTAATGAAAGAGTGCTTAACTGGTTCTATGTGTCAATTACAGATTGTTAAATTCTCACTACAAATTTTTGTTACACACCTATGAACAGAGGAACAAATTATTTAACAAAGGAACAAATTGTTTTATAGTGTTACAAGAACGATGCCAAGGAAATTAACAGTGGAACATTCTATTTACACTTATCCTGTCCATGCTCATGCTCACCATGAAAGCCATAAATTTCCCAATATGAGTGCTATGGGTGAACGTCCATTATAATGGGGATAATTTCTACTTGCACAAGAGTACCATATGAAGTTCCATATGGAGTGCCATTTGGAAGACCAGATGGGGTGCCATCTGGACGACCGAATGAAGCGCCATATGAAGGAACGAATGAGATATGCATATATTGTAAATGACCACGATTGCATGCAAAAAAGGATTGTTCTAATTGATACACTTGTTTCACTAGTAAGATAAGATTAATTGAATCGTATGTTGTTAAAATTCACGTTGATAATTAAATTAAAAAAATTTAATGCATTTTTATGATCAAATGTCCAAGTTGAAGGCATGGACATTGATATAATTCACACATAATTGCAATTTCCTCCAAAGTACACCATTCAAAATTTAAATTCTATGCAATCATAGTCACACATGACAATCGTGTGTGATGAATTCGCTCACGAATTCAATTGTTTCCACCTCAATCACATTAAAAATCAGGTGTTTTTCCCCAATTTCCATTCCACTCATCCCATGCTTGTTGTGTCGTGCTCACCCTCTGCCTGATTTCATTCTTATTATCATCCTCCACACTGTAACCATTCCTAAACTCTATGAACCTTCCTCCTATGCCGAGCTTCTGGCCATTCCCTAATTCGTGGAGTGTAGAGAGATTTTCCTTCGCGCAGGGTGGGGACCATTATTTTCCAATATGTAGGGCCACGATGATGGATTCTCATTGCAATTATCTCTCAGTTTCGATGGGAGGCTAGCGCATGTAGGGTCTTTGGTCTTCTTGGTCCCTGAGGAGTCAATTTCCTCAACCACGAAATTGCCACGAGTTGGGGATCGATGGTTCAAACACCATCAATTGCCACGGCCAAGATACAATAGAGTATTCAAGCTTGAATTTCAAAATGTTTCTGGAGCTAAAGGCTACTCCAAAGAATGGATCAAGGATGAATTGATTAATCCCCTGATCATAATTACCAGGCTTATCACTTGTGAAGGTAGGTACTATGTCTTCAAAGCTTGCCATTTTCGTCTGTTAGGTCATTTCCAATTTAATAAGCCCTTGAATTTTCCTTTCTAATTCTTGAAAACTCTGGAGAAAATTTCTTCCCAAGTGTGTAAAAACATGGCTAATCCTCACAACAATATATTCCACCATGGCCTCATCAAATTGCTTGTCATAACTGAGTTGACAAAACAGGGCAAGACATGGGATGAATTCCTCTATCACTTCTCAAACCCCCATCTCACAGTCAAGACTAGCAAGAGATCAATTGATTTAGGGACTGTTACTCCATCTAGGCCTCATTCTCCAAAGACTCCAAACCCTCCAACTCAAACTATCTCTCTATCTGAACAAAAATCCAAGAAAATTATCGATTCCCCTACAACCTTATCGAGCAAGAAAACCAAAAATCCTATTGATAATTCCCCATTGCCTTCAACACCTGTTGATCCTCGACCTAAGAATTTACAAGATGCATTTAAGCAATACTTTCCTTTAATACCTACAAATAGAAGAGGATCCAATCGGTTCAAAGGGGAATATTTTCAAAGAAGTACCTAAAGTGCAAGTGGAAAACCTAATGTAAAAACTCCAAGCACTTTGGATCCTATCAAAGTGTCTTTTGATCTTGAAATCCCCCATAAAAGACTTAGAGAGGTTCCTGTAGAAGAGTTTGAGCCTGATAAAGAAGTAAAATATGAACTTATTCCCTCTCACAAACACTCTGTTACTCCTACCTCCCAGATGCCTACATTAGCTTCCAAAGTTGATATGCCTTCTACATATATCAATGGATCCAAGCCCTCTTCTTTTGAACTATCTGATCATACCCCAATTAGTGAGAAATTACAACAAGAAAATGCTCAGTTGCTTCAATAGTTGGAAGAGAGAAAAACTATGGATAGGCATCTACATCATGACAATGCGGTATTGTAAGAAAAAGTGAACTCTCTCCAATGATTGGTTGATCAAATGACCACCACCAATCGCAGCCTTCGGACGCAATTAAAACATCATAAAAGGACCAAGACAAAATCTCCAGGACAAGAGGGAGAAGCTTCTAAAGCCAATCCACCCCCTCCTTCATGATTCTAGTTATGTTGGGTGACTCCTTTTTGTTTACAGAGGGACCTGCAAATCCTTAGGCATGGGGGTAATGTTGGGTTCATGTTTTGATTTTTTTATTGCGATGATCAAATCCTTTTTTCATCAATATTACATATTCTATGCTTCATATTATCCATTTTGAAGGATTCTCAAAGGTTTATATATCAATTCACCATGAATTCTCATTAGGTATGTATAATTGGTGTTTTTGTAATGGTTTTGTGATCAATTCAGCTCAGTTCGATGATTATGAAGATCTAATGCATGGTTTTCTTGCAATAGGGAGAAATCATGGTCTGATCCTCCATCTGGTACCTCATCTGACACTTTGTTCTACACTTGATCTGACATGTGATCCGACACTCCATCTGACACTTCGTTCAACACTTGATCCGACACTCCATCCGATACTTGAAACACATTGGAGTTGGTGGTTGGTACATTGGCGGTCTTTGGTGGAAAAATCATGGATTTGGGTTTTGTGCCCCCTCGTGGCCTCCAGCTACAGATATCGACACACCTCAGAATGGGTGGTTGTATTGATTGTTGAGTGGCTCACAAAATTACTAGAAGATGTTGTTGTTAGAACTCATTTAATGAGTTTTTTGTTTTTAGAAGAGGTCAACCCTTCTAGTGATTGACCTCTCAAGTTGTAATCATCTATAAATACCACTACCCATGGCACGACTGACAAGAAGATTTTTTTTTTTTAATACAGACATTATCTGCAATTTTGTTCCAGACTCTGTTTTTATGATTAAAGGCAGTATTACGTTGATTTAACACCTACATTTTCTTGTTGGAGTGTAGCCACAATCTGCTAAGGGGCCCACCAATGGTCTGGGTGATTGTGTATATCAGTATATATTTTGTGTTCATCTTGTTGCTTATTTACAATTCACAATTGTTTCTTTACTGCATGTATTTCTCAATTTTAATTGTTGTGTATATGTCAATTATAACTCCTTAATATAATTTGTTTTCCTTAATTGCACATTGCTTGATTGAATTGTGTAGATCATATAAATATGTCAATGGTTATGTGTTGTTTGTAGTTTGTAGGAGCTAGTTAATTGTAGTATTGTGTATTTTTCCTTCTTAGCTATAAATCATCCTGCATGATACTAATTTAGATAGTTTCATTGAAGTCTTGATTAATTCCTTTGGTTCTGATAATTTAGATATAGCATTAGTTTAGAAAGAGCATTAACTTAGAGAAAGCATTAGTGTAGACAGAGCATTAGTTTAAGATTGGTTTATTTGTAAGATTTGACAGATTAGTTGTTTTAAGTTTTGATAGCTTTAATTGAGATAGATTTAATTGCCATTTTAATTATTCTTTGTTGGTCTATTTTGTTTATTGATTTTGCTTTAGCATGATAGGATAGAAATAGATTTTGGATTTGATTTCTAAATTAATTTTGGTTAGTTTTGAAATATGATTTTTAATGATAGAATTAGTTCAGTTTAGATCATGAAATCTCAGTTATGAATTTGAATTGTAATTTCTAGCTGAAATTGATCAAGAATTAGTAATTTTCACAGAGTGAATTTGAATTAGGATTTTTAATCATGGGTTTATGAGTTTATAGATTTTCTTGAAGTAGCAAATTTGAATAAGAGTGTTTTTAATAGTTGATGATTGATGTATAAAGTTTAGAGATCACATGGATTTCAGAAATACTTAGTGTTTCTTCTATGATGGCAAAACTTTCCTTAGATTTCCTTATCCATACTTTTCATTTCTCTATAGAAGTAAACATTGAATTAATTCCTCTTGAATTGTCACTAATAGTTGAATGCCATCGTGATGTTATTCGACATCGAAGGATTAATCATCACCTATGAATGATTTCTTTTTACTGCAAGCTAGAAATAATTTTGACCAATTAGAATTTGAATACAATCATAACACTTTTACTTTTGGTTAAGTAGATTAAAATTTATTCTTCACAAAATAGAAATAGTTATGAGTTCTTTTTAAGAATAGAGTTCACTTGTCAAAATAGTTTTGATAGATTAGTTGTCTACTTGCTTACTTGATCAGAGATAGAGAGATCAAATAACTCAGAAATAGTTTACTTATTGTTGCTTACTTAAAAAGAGATTGAATAGATTAACTAGCTTTAAAATAGATTGCTTGTTATTTGCTTATTTAGAAATAGGCCATAAATTAATTGTTTGAAGTTACTCAGGGTAAATAGTTCATAATTCTAGAATTTCTTAAAGCTCATTAATTGAAGGTTGTTTTACATAGAATTTGTTAATTAACTAAAATTGAAAAATCATCTCTTTAGAAAGTAGATTGATAGAGTGTTGATCCCTAGGGTAGACCATCTCCTTAGTTAGACAATCCTTCCTGCCTTGGGTCATACAATGCCACAACTCTAAGTGCATATAGAATACCCATCAGTATGTAACTGAAAATTCTGCAATTATTCTTAATTGAATGGTTATAGGTTTGTTTATCTTGCATTTACATGAATATTATGAAATTGCTTGTTTAAACCCTAGGAAGACTAGCACATGTTATTGTCCTAGCTTTAAAATCCTTCACCTACTAGATCTTGTCAAGAGGATGATTTTATTGAAGCATTTTCTAGGGCCTTTCCATTGCAACACCCTAGCTTTATTTGCTTCATATTAGTTGTTTTTTTGCTTCATCATTGAGTTAAAGAAGGAGGAAAATCTACTAAGGCCTGGGGTTAACTACACCTTAGTAGCTAGTTTCCCCTAGGGTTTGATAGTTGGAGCCTTGGGTTACCAACACTCCATCTATTCATCCCTCTTGTCTTTGAATATCATACTATAATCATTTTCCTTCAACATTTGTTGCCATATCATTGACTCCATTTTCCCTAAAATCACTAGTCTAAGACTCCATATTGAGTGATTGATCAAAACAGCCATCAAAACCTATACTCTAAGATTTTCACTAACTAATTCTAACACTAGAATAGCCTAACCTACTAATAGTATTGTTTTTGTTACTAAAGTAAGATACAACCATACATTTCAGCATTAAAAGCTTCTAAAAGCAATTGAAAAAGTTGATTAATGCATTGCCTTGTTTGCTTCTAATAAATGCTAGTATTATGATGTTAATGGTTGATTATTCTTAGTCATTATTGAAGTTGTTTCAAGGCACTCATTGTGAAGTATTACCTCATAAATATTGTTGTTATAATTTTCTGTTTACTTCATCATTATCATCTAATTTCTTTTATTGAGAAAGTCTGTGGTTTTATGAAGTGCTAACTAGCAAGTTGTACTTTCAATATATATAGTTTCTTGTTGATTTTTTTTGGGAAGGTAAAACTTGATATATTATCACTTCATTGGTTATAAACCTGAGACTTTATGATCAGTGGTTACTTGTGACAGGGGACCTTTTAATAGCCATTTTTGACCTTGCCTTCTTAAACCCCCAGGTCACCGGGGACGTCTCCCCTGGGCCTTCAACCCTAAATAAAAAGAGGAAACCTATTGATGTGACAATGATAGGATAACCTCAAGTTACACCAATTTTATTTCCTTTTACCTCTTCTTCTATCAAAGTACAAATTGTGTGATAACATTTTGGCATCAGTGTCGGGAACACTAAGTCAATATTCCTCAAACGACACTTTTTTGGTAAGCCTTTGTCCAGAGAAATTTTCTTAAAAGATTACCTGGTGACACCACTGAGAGTGATTCCCTCATTCCTTTGATAATTTAAAGAAAATTGTCTAGCGACTCCACAATCCACAGGGAGGTACACCAACCCTCCCCAATTCTTTAGAAGAAAGCCTCCCCAAAGCTCTTCTGTAGTAAAATCACTTTTTGGAGGAAATCTTCCCTTAAACACAATTTCTAGCACATGAAATCAGGCCATCATTCCAAACCAAGCCAATAACTAAAGACAATGGTCATCAAAGATTTTCAAACCGCTAGACATGACAACTATACCGGGCTACCCTAGGCAAATTCCCCCCAAGTATGAAAAATGTTTTCCCAAATTCACCAGAAATGATGCAATTAGCGTCGAGGATCACATGAGCAATTTTTGGGCCTTCTTCCAACTTCCCCCCATTAGTGATGATGTTGAAGATTTTTCTATGAAATTTTTCTCTACTACCCTCCATGATGGTGCAAGGCGTTGGTACAATGGTCTTCCTGATGGCGGTATTAAAACCATGGATAGGTTGGAGGAAGTTTTGCTCAAATGATGGAGTGTCAAGAAATACCCAAACATATACTAATAAGGCTGAATAACCTTGTGAAATAGGAGAATGAGACCATAAGATATTCCACAACAAGTTTGAAACCTTGTTGCAAAAGATCCCTGTGAGTCATCATCCTTCTCCTAGTTTCCTTCTTTTCATCTTACCAAAGCCTTTATAGGTCAACTATGGTATCTCCTTAGATATAAAAACCCTCAAACGATCCAAGAATCCCTAGAAGTAGTCACAAGGATTGAATACAACCTTTCATGATCCAAATTTGAACCTTTCTCAGGCCCAAGAGTCAGGATGGACACTAAACCTAAGATAGTCCACAATGTTGAACTGACCTCAGACATTAGTGCCATCTTGAAAAAGTTACAACTGATTATAGATGGCATGGTAAACCCCCAAGAGCTAATGATGAATAGGATTTTCAACCTCGAAAGTGTTAGCGTCAGAAGTCACTCCTGGATTGCTTGCAGGAGCAGAGCCCAATGCCCATCAATTTTATGTCATGATAGTTTTAATGGGTGATCAAATGGGTAGAGACTCGGGAAGGTATCTCTCTAACTCGGGAACTGAGTCTGGTATGTAAGGAACAAAGGAGGTCTTGATCTAACTTCAGTTAATGAGTTGATTTAAAGATGAGCAGGTTGAATACTTGGTGAGAGGAGTGAGAAAACTACCTCAAGCAACAGGCCTTTCAGTAGTTTGTAGAAGAAAAAATATGAATGCAAGATCCTCTTGGTTCAGAGCTTAGAGAAACTGAAAGGGGGACTTGACTGGATCCTCCAATTCCAAGTCGTCCAATGTTAAGAAAATCACAGGGACTGATTATAAACAATGCAACTGTTACAGTGATCCAACCTACGTCATCCTATAACAGTTATAACTCGACTATATCCTCCAATTCTAAGTTGTTCTAACATAGTATAAACAAAGACGTGAAAGAAACTGACATTCATAAGGCAAGAAGTCTCAAGAGTCCATGCATAACCAGAATAATAGTGCTTCATTAAAGTTTTACAACCGGGAGCCTTGCTCAACCATCGATCCTTACAAAAATACAAAGACTGAGTCTATATACTTAGAAAAATTTGCCTAACAGAGGCGTGGTGTCCTTTCAGTCAAACTTGGACGGATACTCTTCGTCAGAATCCACCTTAACTGTGCATGTATCTTACAAGGGGAGTAGTTGATCCATTAAGTGTCAAGCTAGCATGTGCAGACCTCTCCGGCTAGTCAAGGACTCGACATGGCGTCTTTGGAAAAAATTAGTACACAGGACCTTCTCGGGAGGATAGCTTGCCAGATCCTCCATACTTTACACTTAATGAGTGAGGAGAGGTTTCAACCACCCCCTCTCACCTTCATTTACTCCAATCGAGAACCAGGAATAGGAAGGATTTGATCCTTTCTTATCACAGTCGCGATGAGAGAAAAGCCGAGATGGCTTAATTGGGTTCCACGCGTCCCTCTTAGATATGACGGTCCTGAACTCACTTGGTGATACTGTGGGACCGGGTTTGTGCGTTTTCGGTGCTTCAGGGTTCGGGGTTTCTAGATGTAGCACGACATGGAACCCTCCCCCTTCAAACTCCCAAATGCATAAATGTCGACGTGACTAGATCTCGCGCCACGCGTCCTTTGGATGAACGACTGCTATCCATCCTGTATGAAATATGGGAGCTATCCATCACGCTAATCTCAACGCAACTCCACTAACCATGATTTCCCGCCGACCGTCGATCTTCTCCTATGGATGAATCTGGACCGTCGACAATATAATTTCGCCTGCTTACTTGCTTGGAAGCCTGAGACGATATTTTTTCATGCTGCGCTTGGGTGCTTCTTGTGCAACCTTCAGACCGGAATACTCTTGTGCCCAGGACAAGAATTGTTACTAACATAAAGGACTCAACAACAAGCCCCTAAGGTTCTTTACAAGGGTCAATTCCAGAAAGGGAACCAAGCTTTTAGACCAAAGAATGATCAAGAGGTTCCAAATACCTTATCCCCTACAAACATAGTGGATGAAAACCCTTGGTGTTGTTAAATTTTTAATTAAAATGAAGTACCAAGGCAAGTGTTTCTCTTCCCTAGGTGCCTAAGGGGAGAAATTGCCGAAAGTGGGTCTTAGTCAAATTAATTTGTGAGATGAAAATTAAAAGATAACTTTATGATTAAAGTGAGTTTGAGTGAAGAGACACCAAATCTCAGCCACCCATCTAATCTACACTTAGTCGTTAGATTAGAAAACTCCTCACCTTCCCTCATGAGGTTGAT